>SZWC01002827.1:132414-144599 GCA_023375785.1 Penium margaritaceum | reverse complement strand
ATCTCTCTCTCTCTCTCTCTCTCTCTCTCTCTCTCCTCTCTCTCTCTCTCTCTCTCTCCCTCTCTCTCTCTCTCTCTCTCTCTCTACTTCTCTCTCTCTCTCTGTCTCTCTTCCCCTTCCTCTCTCTTGCCCTCCGTGTTCTTCCTTTCACTATCCTCTTCCCTCCTTTCTACCATGACATCCTCCTTTGCTTACAGTCTTCCTTCCCTCCTCCCCCTGCCTGTTCCACCTGTCCCTAATTCATGCACTTCCCCTCACCTTGTAGCACTTCCCTTTTCTCCCTCCTTGCCGACTGCCCTCATTCCCGCCTCGTTCTTCATCCTGCCACCTCTCCCTCCTTGTCCTCGTGGCCCGCGTCTATCTACACCCCCTTCCCCTCATCGCCTCAACTGCTTCTACTATGCCTCCATGACACACGTCTTGTTGGAATGATGCTCCTCACCATGACAGGAGTGACTCCAAAAAGGAACACCAAAAAGACAAGCCTTAGTAGCTTAGTGGTTAATGGTGTCCACCTCTAGAGGCAGAGGCCCGGGTTCAAGTCCCACAAGATGAAATTCTGCCCTGCCTCAAGGGAGGTGGAAAATAGATGCCAGGAAGCTAGCTCAACCTCTAGAGTTCCTCTTTAAGTTTCTAGAAGGCCAGGTGAGGATCCAAGAAGGTGGCACACCTTCTAGAAGGGGTAACTTGTCCTACAAGGCATCTAGAGTTGTCTTGGTCTTCTGGACACCTTCCCTCCTACTAGAAGCAAGCTGAGGAATCTAGGAAGGGGCAGAAGCTTCTAGAGGAGGGAAGGGATGCCTTCCTCGATGGGAAAAGGATAGCCTACCAAGGGCCACTCTAGAAGCCATAGAATCTGCTAGGAAGCTTCAAATCTGGCATGCTTTGGTGTTCTGGAAAGCTTAGATCAGTGGCTGTAAAATGTTACTGCTTGTGAGCCTTGATCAAGTGTACATTCCCAGTCAATTCAGGCCAAAACTGCTGCCTCAATCTCTGACCAGTTTTCTGCCATCCTTGGAACCAGTTGCATCCACAGTTTCAGTCTCTCCAAAAACAGTTGGTGGTGTGAACCAGCCACTGCTAAGGACCCTCCAGGGTGCACACTCACCCTCAGGCCAACAAAGGGTTATGGGCGCACGCCTCTAAGGGGTTCAAAGCAAGCTTGATTTCACGCTTCCAACAGCAAGACATGGCAACCAGCGAGCAAGAGAGCAGCCGCGCTGTCCTTAAGTTTGATGGGATAGGCTTTGCCTTGTGGAGGTGGCAGTTTGAGGTCTTCCTCAACGACAAGGGACTGCTTGAGCTTGTAAAAGGTGATGAGACTGCTCCACCGGAGACTGCAATGACTGAGGTGAAGGAGGCATACACGAAGCGCAACAAAAAGGCGTTGGCGCTCCTTGTGTCCGCGTTATGCCAGCCACAACTTGGGCACATCCAAGGATGCACCCTGGCCGCAGACGCATGGTCAAAACTCTGATCCATCTACCAGTCAAGCAACCTTGCCAATCAGCTCTTCATCTTCAAACGGCTCGTCACCCTCCGAGCCAACGAAGGCGACAACATCATGGAGATCATGCAGCAGATTGAGTCGCTCGCAGCGGAGTGCGTGGCCACGGGTTGGGAGGTCGACTCTCAGTTGCAAGCTATGATCCTCCTTCTGCCCTTGCCAGGCAGTTGGAGTCCCATGATCACAGTCCTTGGTGGCTGGCCTTCCGACGAGCTGAAGTACCCCGAGGTTTCTGAGTACGTGCGCAATGAGTGGATGCGACGTGGCGGTCGAGAGAGTGGAGCGGCATCAAGTTCAGCTTACACGGTTCATCCTCAAAGTAGAGGTCGAGGTGACAAGTGGAAGGGTGCCCAACAGGGCACCAAGAAGGGTGACAAGAAAGGGGAGTGCTTCAACTGCGGCAAGGAGGGCCACTATGCACGCAACTGTCCCAAGAAGAAAACAGATCGGTCGCAGCGGGGCGGGAAGAAAGATGAGCACACCCTTATGGCGTACAACTCCACCAACTTGAAGGATCCGGGAGTTGCCGTCATCGACTCCGGATCAGGCCGCCACACGCAATGCAACAGGGCGGCATTTGTCACCTACGGCGCCTCAAAGAGACGCATGACGGTGGCCAATGGAAAAACAGAGGTGGCCGCCGGTGAGGGTAACGTCCGTATTGAGTCAATTGTGGATGGCAAACCTGTCACGAGCACAATCTACGATGTGCTACATATGCCCAACTTTGGGGTAAACCTGCTCTCCGTCAGCCGCCTTACCGACAAGGGACTTGAGGTGCTCTTCACAAAGAAGGAGGCCGTGAACCGCAAAGAGGGCAAAGGTGAGGTGATTGCACGTGCCAAGAGGGAGGAGGACTTGTACCTGCTACGCGAAAAGATCCTCAGCAGCTGGGTGGGGTCCAACGCCGCCAATCTTGCAACGAAGGATGGAGGAGACCTGGACATATGGTACCGCCGACTCTGCCACATTTCTCCATCGACAGTGAAGGAGATGGCTCAGAGGGAAGTGGTGCGGGGTCTCCAAATCAGCGGCCTTGATAGAACCAAGGAGACCGTGTGTGAGCCATGCATCATTGGCAAATCAACTCGGCAGCCGTTTGTTGCCAAGGGGACACGTGCATCGGTAAAACTTGCCGTGGTACACACAGATGTGTGTGGACTGCTTGAGAGCTCCATCGGCGGAGCTCGCTACTTCCTCAACTTCATCGATGACCACAGCCGAAAACTCTACCTCTACCCAATGAAGCGGAAGAGTGAGGTCTTTGCGTGCATGTAGGAGTTTGTGGCTGATGTGGAGCGGCAAACAGAGTTGAAGGTGAAGGCGTTCCGGAGTGACAACGGCGGTGAATATGCGGGGTGCCTTGGGTGGATGAAGAGCAAGGGGATTAAGTGGCAAAAAACAACTCCACACTCCCCACAACAGAATGGCATCGCAGAGAGAGCAAATCGCACAATCCTTAACATGGTGCGATCCATGTTGAGCGACACCGGCCTTACACAACGGTATTGGGCGGATGCGGCAAGGACAACAGCATACATCATGAATCTCATGCCGACCAAGCCGATGAAGGACAAGGAGAGCAAGGCGTGGAAGATGCCACAAGAGGTGTGGAGTGGGAGGAAGCCGGCGGTGGGCCACCTCCACAGGTTTGGTTGTGTTGCACATGCAATGGTGCAGGCACGTGAGGGACGGAGCAAGCTGGACCCGCGTACCCGCCGGTGTATTTTCCTTGCATATGAGAGCGGAAGCAAGGCGTACCGGCTCTTTGACCCAAGGAGGCAGCAGATTGTGCGGAGTCGCGACGTCACGTTCGACGAGAAAAGCCGTTGGACAGACAAGGAGACAGGTCTCTCCAAGAGGGGGGAGTGGATGCCACTCCTTGAGGGGGAGACGCCGGAGGACGTGAATGAGGGTGACATCCTCGCATCACCACCAACCGGAGAGCATCACCTAAGGGATGGGCGAGCGGCAGACTTTATTCCGGCCAGTTTGGATGAGGAATCCGAAGCACCAGAGATGGACGTGGAGGTCGGGAGTCGACAGATGTATCCAAGGTCTCCAAGAGAGGGGGAGCAGGTGCTTGGAGAGGATGGCGCCAAAAGGGGACAGCAACAACAACAACGGCCTCAAGAGCCCCGCACGAGTAATCGTGTGCGAAGACGGACAAAAAGGTATGATGCCGACAAGGGCATTTGGACTGGGTTTGCACAAGCCTTCTTCACGCAAGAGGAGCCTCAATCTGTAAAGGAGGCACTACAGCGGAAGGATGGGGCTGAGTGGGAGGGAGCAATAAAATCTGAGCTTGCCTCTCACGAGGAGAACGGCATTTGGGAGCTGGTTGACCGGCCGGAGGGCGAAAAAATCATCGGCTCCAAGTGGATCTTCCGGAAGAAGCTCACAAAGGAGGGGAAGGTGGAGCGGTACAAGGCGTGGCTGGTGGCAAAAGGATATGCCCAGAGAAAAGGGGAGCACTACGACGAGACCTTTGCACCAGTTGCCAAGTTTGCCTCCATCCGTACTATCCTCTCGGTGGCAGCGGCACGTGACTACGAAATCCACCAAATGGACGTGAAAACCGCGTTCCTCAATGGCGACCTGGACAAGGAAGTCTACATGGAGGTGCCAGAGGGGGTAGATGCACCGCAAGGGAAGGTGTGCCGGCTTCGCAAGGCACTCTATGGACTGAAGCAAGCTCCGCTCATGTGGTACCTCAAGATGGATAGTTTCATGGGTGAGCTTGGCTTCAAGCGCTGCGAGGTTGATCACAGCGTGAACGTGCGTAATCAGCCAGGATTCCACCAAATTGTCGTCATCTACGTGGATGACCTCATCCTTGTGTCTTCGGATGAGGGGGGGCTCAAGAGCCTGAAGCAACAGCTTGGCGGCCGGTTCAAGATAACAGACATGGGCGAGCTTGAGTACTACCTAGGCATCGCCATCAAGAGGGACCACAAAGTACGCACGCTGGAGATGGGTCAAGAAACATATCTGCAAGAGGTGCTCTGCCGCTACAACATGGAGGAGTGCGACCCCATGGGCACACCTATGACAACAACATGTGAGCTGAGCTCGAGCATGGGCCCGAGCATGGAGGACGAGAAGGCGGAGATGGCTGGAGTACCGTACCAGTCCGCAGTTGGCAGCATAATGTATGCCATGGTGGCGACGCGGCCTGACCTTGCCTTTGCTGAAGGACAAGTGAGCCGCTATGTTACTGATCCGGGGCCGCTACATTGGCAAGCGGTGAAGAGAATCCTCCACTACTTGAAGGCAACGACACATTCGCGACTTGTGTTTGGAGGGGGAGCGCGGACTGACTCCCTCGAGTTGGTTGGCTACTCTGATGCTGACTGGGCGGGTGACGTTGATGACCGCAAGTCAACATCAGGCTATGTTTTTGTGCTTGGTGGTGCAACGGTGTCTTGGGCAAGCCGGAAGCAAGACAGTGTGGCTCTATCCAGCACTGAGGTGGAATGTATTGCGCTCGTGGAAGCCGCAAAGGAGGCACTATGGCTGCGGCAATTGCTCAAGGAGATTGGGGTGCCGCAAAAAAAGCCAACGGCACTCAATGTTGACAACATGAGTGCCATCAGCCTGACCAAGAACCCTGTGCTACACCGGAGGACCAAGCACATAGAGATCCAGCATCACTTTGCACGAGACCTTGTTGCAAAGGGTGATGTGGTGCTTGTGCACTGCGGCACAAAGCACATGCTTGCTCATGCCATGACAAAGGCGCAACCCAAGGACAGGCATGATGCTACTTGTATGGAGCTTGGGCTTTCCCAAGCCTCTTGAGTTGTAGGCTGAACATGGACAACTGCCATGGGTGACGCGCAAGGGGGAGATTGTTGGAATGATGCTCCTCACCATGGCAGGAGTGACTCCAAAAACGAACACCAAAAAGACAAGCCTTAGTAGCTTAGTGGTTAATGGTGTCCACCTCTAGAGGCAGAGGCCCGGGTTCAAGTCCCACAAGATGAAATTCTGCCCTGCCTCAAGGGAGGTGGAAAATAGATGCCAGGAAGCTAGCTCAACCTCTAGAGTTCCTCTTTAAGTTTCTAGAAGGCCAGGTGAGGATCCAGGAAGGTGGCACACCTTCTAGAAGGGGTGACTTGTCCTACAAGGCATCTAGAGGTGTCTTGGTCTTTTGGACACCTTCCCTCCTACTAGAAGCAAGCTGAGGAATCTAGGAAGGGGCAGAAGCTTCTAGAGGAGGGAAGGGATGCCTTCCTAGGTGGGAAAAGGATAGCCTACCAAGGGCCACTCTAGAAGCCATAGAATCTGCTAGGAAGCTTCAAATCTGGCATGCTTTGGTGTTCTGGAAAGCTTAGATCAGTGGCTATAAAATGTTACTGCGTGTGAGCCTTGATCAAGTGTACATTCCCAGTCAATTCAGGCCAAAACTTCTGCCTCAATCTCTGACCAGTTTTCTGCCATCCTTGGAACCAGTTGCCTCCACAGTTTCATTCTCTCCAAAAACAGTTGGTGGTGTGAACCAGCCACTGCTAGGGACCCTCCAGGGTGCACACTCACCCTCAGGCCAACACGTCTGGCAACAATGTCCATGTCGCCCTCCCCTGTGGGTCCCTCGTGGTCTTCGTGATCTGTCCCCTGTGTCATTGTCCCCTCACAGTATTCTCCCTCGCCTCCCTGCTCTCGCGGCACAGGTTGTTAGCCTAGCAACCCTTCATGCATCGTCATTTCCTATGTCCCTCCTCTCAGCTGTGAATGTAGTAGCTGATGTCGTCAAACTTACGTCCTCTCCTCTTGGTGTGTTGAAAAAGGAACAGCCGTCAGATCTCCTTGATCGAACACTTTACTGGGCTCGGCACAACAACAATAACAAAAGAAAACAAGAGGGCCGAGAGGAAGATTCCCTCTCTCTCTCGACCATCCTGTCTATCCTACATGGCGGGGTATGGTATGGCTGTGGGCAGGCCTCTTTAGGCGTCCCACTGATCCATCCATCCGCAGCCCTACCTTCTCTACTCATCCTATTGGAGCTCCGCAGAGCTGACTGAACCATGGTACCGGAAGCTGTATATTCTGGCAGGGTTTGGACAAATAGGGTGTGTGGTCTGGCAGACCAAGCGAGAGTGTGAGCGTGAGCTCCTCTCGACTTCGAATCTACTGACATGGCTGGGGATTGGAGCAGGAGGCAGATATTGCCCTTTCTAAAGATGGATCCTGTGATCACGAATCATTGCGAGGGAAGTGGATTGATCGGAGCCGTTGCCGAATCGAGAAGTGTGACCATCCGGTCCTCTCGAGACAAATGCCCGAGAAAGATCAACGGCCATGAGAAGCTACCGCAGATCTGGGCGATCTCATTCGTGGATCGCACCGAGGGCGCTGGGCATCCGCCAACCTCGGTCTGCCGATGATTGAAGGTCATCGAGCGGCGTCCGGGTGATGCTGTGACTGAGAACTCCAAGACACAAGATACCAGACTACGTAACACTTGTACTTTTCTACTGTTAGCCAGTATCTACAGATAAAGAGCCGTAGGTTTGTATTTGTCATTACTTCGTTTGTATGAGATTATTTTGAACAAGCTTTGTACCGTTGGAAAGCTTGTGAGACGAGTTGTGTAACTGTGCCTTCAGCTCATACTCTTGAATCGCAAAATCAATGACATCACTGAGGCAAGAGTGTCTGTGTGTGTATGAGTGGTGACACGTGTCTGAGAGATCATCACCAACAATCCAGCAAAGCATCAAACTGCAGATCAATCAGAGGACTACATCTGAAGATTCCTAGAGATCCTGTTATGTAAAAATCCAGCATTTGGTATCAGAGCAGGTGGTGTTTTCAGATCTACGCAACCATGGCGGCAACAATCAACAATGGAGATCACTTTAAAGTGGCGCCGTTTGACGACGATGACTATCATACCTTCGCATTCAACATTGAGATGATTTTTCTGAACAAGGACCTATGGGGAGTCGTCTGCGATCCTCCCACTGATACATTACCCGCAGGAGCCTCACCTGAAGAACAAATCAGCTAGAAACGGCGCTGCGATCAGGGTTTTTCAATTCTAGCGCTGAATCTAATAGAACGACTCAAGTTCATTATCAGAGGAAACAACCCAACTAACTGTCCAAGGAAGGCTTGGAAGGCTCTGAAGAATCGTTATGAAAGAACAAGCGATGTTGAACTGGGAAGTCTCTTGACAGAGTTTCCACACTCAACAGATGGAAGAAGGAACATGTCTGGAGGATCATGTGTCCCATCTTAAACATCTGGCCAGTTGCATTTCATCAATGGGAGAAGTGATCTCTGAAAGAGTCCTGAAACTAACCCTCTTTCGTGGACTACCTGCCAGATTCAAAGATACCATCAACCGACTGCAGACTTTTCAGAAGCAGGGGAAGACCTTTGATGCTCAACTGGCTGAACTTCAAACGACTTTGCAACAAGCCATTGATGTACAAGGCAGAGCAGCCGCTCGGGCACCTGGTGCTGCCGTTGGAGCTGCACCAGCAGCAGCAGTACCACCTGGAAGTCAACCATATTCCCTGACTCTGGAGAAAGCTGTCGAAGAGCTAATGATGGTTGAAGAACAATACCTCAAGGACCATGGAGGCGAAACTGGCCTTGTATCCAAACATCAGGGGCAGAGGACGAAGAAGTTTGGATCCTATGGTAACGGCAGTCAGGGCTCCCTCACGCACTTCAACAGCAGGGATCAATCAAATCCTCACTCACCACGAGGTTTTGTTCCACCAAAGGACCGAGTGTGCTGGACGTGCAAGCAAAAGGGGCACATTACCGTGGACTGTCCTCAACGACGTCCAAATTTCGCTTGTCACTATGGTTCTCGACGGCCGCATCAAGCAATGCTCACGACTTACATGTCCACCGTGGCCGCCTTTCTTACAGGGTCTTCAAAAGCACAGGAATTATCTGATGAAGAAGAAAACTTTCAGTTAAATCTCCTGTCTAAAGGACCAATCATGCCTGACAAAGACATGCAAGCTACACAGCCTGAGCATTTAACCTATGGCTCAGCACCAGAAGATGCAGCACATCATACTCTGGCAGAAGAAGAGTTTGTCACTGAAGAACTGGCCATGTGTTCCATCGACAGCGCGCTTCTCTTGGCTGCTGGCATCCTGGCATGGATTATGGATTCTGGCTACACGAAACACATGACTTGCAAAAAGGACTGGTTCATCAACTTCAAACGCTTCCTGACACCACGAGAAGTCGGCCTTGGTGATGGGAGAACTATCTCTGCCTACGGGCAAGGGACGGTCAAGGTCGGCATTAAGTGCAATAGAAATCCAGCAATCAGGAATTTTGATGACGTACTCTATGTTCCAGATCTCGCTGCAAATCTTCTCTCCGTCACCAAGGTTGCTTGGTTTCAAAGTGGTGTTTGACAATGACAAGAACTACAAGGTGCACAATCAGGCGTCTCAACTGGCAGCGGTGGCCACTTGAATGGGAAACCTGACCATCCTTGACACCAGTGAACCTTCAAGACACCCAGAGACGCAAGAGATGGCCTTTGTGGCCTCTTTACCCACATCGGCAAAGACAACTTCTTCGTCAACCATGGCAGATCTTTGGCACAAGCGTCTGGCACACGTCAGCTATTCAACTCTAACCAAAATGGATACAGATTCATTTGCTCATGATCTTCCCACCAGTCTACTACAAGACAGCAAAGCACCCATGTGTGGGTGCTGTCTCACAGGAAAACAAAATCGAGCCTCCTTTCAAGCCCTTCCGTCACATGGAACACACAAGTCCCTGGAACTCGTGCATATGGACCTTTGCCAAATCAAGGAGGGCTCTCTCTCCAACAAGCATTATTTCCTTGTCATTCTGGATGACTACACACATATGGTCTGGACCCGGATCCTCCGGTTAAAATCTGACGCTATTGAAGCAATTAAAACTTGGGTTTGACAAGTTGAGAACAAGACCGGGCTGACAGTCAAGAAAATCCACACTGATAACGGTACCGAGTTTGTCAACCGCAGCCTCAAAGTCTTCTACGATGGGAGAGGCATTCAACATCAAACCACGGTGCCATATACCCCACAACAAAATGGCAAGGCAGAACGGATGAATCAGACTCTTCTTGAACAAGTTTGGACCATGCTCCACACTGTTGGGCTTTCATCTGCTTTCTGGGCTGAGTCTTCTCACACTGCAGCGTACATCACAGATCATCTTCCTACCGTAAAATTTCCTGCAGGTGCATCAACACCCTACGAAGCATGGACTGGGAGCAAGCCCTATCTGGGACACATCCGTTTCTTTGGATATACAGCACACGCCTGGGTCCGGCCAGAAGAATGCTCCAAACTTGATCCACGATCAAAAGTCTGCATCCTTCTTGGGTACGAGACACGTGACATCTGTCGACTATGGGACCCAGACTCCAAACGTGTGATTTGGAGCAGACAACCCATCTTCGACGAAAGCTTCTTCAACCGAGCACGTGATGCAACACCACCAGCAGTCACACCCACTGTCTTCATCGAGACAACTCCACCACCTCTTCAAAAATTCTCCGTCGACCCCACACCTGATGACCACGCTGGTGTACTTCCCCCTGTGGTTCCAAAAGAACATGATGCTCCCGCTGCTCCACAGACACTCATCCCCAGCACCACGTCAGCTGGTTCAAAATCAGGACTACGCCGGTCTCCCCGACTCACAAGACCTCCATCTTTTCTTCAGCTCAGTTTTCTGTCAACCACTGAGCTCTCAGCCGATGACGACATTGATGAAACTACACTACTCACGCAAGTGGTGGATCCCACCAGCTTCAAAGATGCTATGCGCCGTCCGGATGCCAACCAATGGCGCCAAGCAGCTCAAGAGGATCTCTCTCAACTTGAAAAACAGCACATATGGGATCTTGTTACTCAACCACCAAACACTCCCGTCGTCACGTGTAAGTGGGTGTTCAAAACCAAGCTGACCAGTGCAGGCACACCCGATCGCTACAAAGCCCGCCTTGTTGGGCTCGGATACAGTCAAGTGCTTGGGGTAAACTATCAAGACACTTTTGCACCTGTGGCCAAGTACTCATCCATCAGAGTAATCCTATCTTTGGCTGCTAACAGCAAGTGGCACCTCCATCAAATGGACGTCAAAAGTGATTTTCTCAATGGCGACCTCAGCGAAACAATCTACATGACTCAACCTGAGGGATTCATCTCTCCAGAAAAACCCGATCACGTCCGCAAGCTCAACAAGTCTTTGTATGGCCTGAGGCAAGCTCCACGACAATGGAACTTGAAGATTCATGATTTCTTCCTGGTCCAAGGCCTCCAACGTCTTCACTCAGATCACTCAGTGTACTTTCGTGGAGGATCTAATCTTCTCGACGTCATTCTCTATGTGGACTATCTCATTCTGTTTGGGCCATCTGTCTCTGTTCTGGATACCCTCAAACAACAGCTGTCTCGCCGTTTTGAAATGACTGACATGGGGCCACTCAAGTACTACCTCGGCATCCAAGTCACCCATGACATAACGCACGGCCAGGTGACGCTTACTCAAGCTACCTATGCCCAACGTGTGGCCGAAAAACTTGGCCTTGGTACATCCACTCCACAGACTACGCCACTTTCCAAGGATCACGGTCTAACCAAACCGGTCACGACAACCACACCTTTGGCTTCCTCGGAGGATGCCCAAGCTTTTCCACAAATGGTGGGCTCGTTGATGTACGCCTCTATAGCTACCCGCCCTGACCTCTCCTTTGCTGTTGGCCTTCTCAGTCAAGGATGCCAACGCCCTACCGCTGCTCACATCGTGGCCGCCAAACGCAGCATTCGCTACATCCGCGGATCCGCCTCTCTCGCCATCCGCTACTCCTCTAGGAATAATGTTCTCCAGGGCTTCTATGATGCCGATCTCTCTGGTGATCAGACCACAAGTTGCTCCACCTCTGGGTATGTCTTCCTTCTCAAATGGTGGACCAGTCAGCTGGCGCAGCAAGAAGCAGTCTGTGGTCGCTCTCTCCTCTACCGAAGCTGAATACATTGCTGAGAGCGAATGCACAAGAGAGGCGGTCTGGCTTTGCATGCTCCTGAGTGAGCTGGGATTTGACCAACTTCACCCTACGCCCATTCACTGTGACAACGAAGGTACCATCGCTTTCTCAGAAGTTCGGTTTCTCCATGATCGAACCAAGCACGTCCATCGGCAATATCACTACGTCCGCGACGCAGTTGCCGAAGGCGAGGTCGTCATGCACTACCTCCCCACTGCTGATCAAACTGTTGGCATCTTCACCAAACCTCTCTTTGCCGACCGCCACGCTCATCTCTGCGCTCGTATGTGCCTCATCTCCTCTTCCTGATCTCCCACGGCCATGCTTCCCCGCGGCTCTTCGTCTGCTGCCGCTCACTCCAGGCCCTCTCCTTCCATCCCCCCCATATGAGGCATTGGGACGGACGGAGATGGTCATTGGTGGAGCCGTCGTGGCTTCCCGTTTCCGTGCTCCCCACATGAGGCGTTGGCACGGACGCGGGTCATCTACGACCGCTACCCCGCCTCTCCTATTCTTGCTCGCTTCACTCTGCATCCCCTCCTCTGCGCACCTCTGTCTCTCTTTGCCCCTCCTTTTTTTTTCCGCTGTGTGCTTTGCTCCTCCTCTCGCGCCTCGGTCCTCGCAACACGCCAACATTTTCTTTGCTTC
>SZWC01002827.1:99251-127578 GCA_023375785.1 Penium margaritaceum | reverse complement strand
CACACACACACACACACACACACACACACACACACACACACACACACACACACACACACACACACACACACACACACACACACACACACACACACACACACACACACACACATACACGAACTCAAAATAAACTAACTTACAAGCCATTATGGCATATCGTTTTGTATTGATGCATCAAACCTTCTCACAATGAACCTACATATCCATACAAACCTGATAACAATTTTTTTGCTGACCATCACCTTCTTGTTGAATTTTTCAGACACAAAGTGGTGCTTAAGAAAGTACATTTGTCTGTCATGGGATGAACCTCTCCCGTTTTGGAGGGACACGGTGTGAACTTAGGGATGCCCGGTGTGACGGTCACTCGCCAAGCCCTTAGGATAAACCTCACAACCCTCGAACCCTTGGTGTGTGGGCCAACCCTTGAGATGTTGCACGACCTTCTCTTGCAAGCAAGAATAATGCTGGAGACCGAGGTTCCTGCCGCGCGACTCTCCCGACGGCGTTTGTACCAAGGCGCACTGTGGAAGACTTATAGGATCAAATGGATGTGTGCACAACAATGCTTGGATTACAAGGAGTGCTGGGCAAGAAATAATAGCTTAGCCTTGATAGGTCAGTCTAAGGCAATGTACAAAGTCTTTGGGTAAGATTGGCATGCCTAGAACAATCCCTAGGCTTCCTTATGTACCAGCTCCTATGAGCCAGTCGAGGGCCCCTTGGCACTCCAAAGCCCTCTGCTCAGGTTGAATAATGCAAAAAACACATGCATCATGTAGTAGGCATTGCGAGCTTTCTAACACACCAAAGAACGCCTCAATCGGTGGAGAAACGACTGAGTTATTGTCCTTTGAGTGCTCCACGCCGTCAATATATGCCCCTGCCATGGATGTCGTTTGCCGTTGTCCTGGTTCGACCACTGGGAAGTGCTTGGATGTCCAATCTGATTGCAAATTTGGACTCCCTGGATTTGGCAATGTGGTTTCAAGCTTTCAGTTGCTCAATTTGGTCAAGAATTCAGAATGTTAGCCCCACCCAAAGTTCAGGCAGGAGGTGGGTGGAATCTGGGTGTCCGTCATCGGTGATGGGATAGTTCCACCACCAGTGGTCCAAGTTTGACTTCAATGAGCTCCAAAAGCATGTGGGCCATAAAGGAAGGGATGTGGATGGTCTCCTAGACCAGGGCAAGCCTCCTCCCACATTGGAGTGACAGGAAGGGCACTTCGACAGGCCATCGTCGGAGTGGGCATAGTGGGCAGCTCCACCATGGGTTACTTCAACGGCTGTCGCAGGGGCTCTACTACTCTGATATGGGCATACTTGGTTGCGTTGAAAAGCTCAGATCACACGCTATAAGAATATTATGTAATCTCGCCAAAACTGCTAACCATTGATGGTGTTTAGCCTTTCTCAGCTTCTGTAACCTGCATTCTTCCAGATTTATGCTCCCTTGCTCCCTTGGTGTTGCGGTGACCCAAAGCACACACCTTCCTTGGAAATCTCTTTGCACTAAGCAACCTTGGACACTTGTGGTGGATGAGAGAATGCCATGACAGCATGCCGTGATCTACCTGCCAAGACGTTCATGGCTTCTGCAACGCACGGGTGTGTCGCTCCAGGTGACTTTGCCGTTGCAATTTGAGACTGTCCATAGCAGAAGTTCAACATGGCACAGAATACCGAGTCCTCGCTCATCCAAAAGTACATGGGTGGCTCTGGATTTGGATTGTGGCAGTGGCGTTTTGAGATCCGCCTTGCACACAAGGGACTTCTGGAGCTTATGAAAGGCACGGATGTTCAAGGTGCGAGCGGAATGGACGAGGAGAAGACGACCTCCGCAAAGACAAACAAAGAGGCGCTGATGCTTCTACTATCAGTGCTGCATGAATCTCAATGGGGCTATACCCATGGCTGTGCTTTGGCAACAGACGTGAAGAAGAAGCTCTGCTCCATCCACCAATTGACATCCCTGGCCAACAAGATCTTCGCAATGAAGCGGCTCTTGACAGTGAGGATCAAGGAGGGTGAGGACGCCATTTTTGCAATACAAGAGATTGAGTCTCTTGCCTCACAATGCGATGATGTAGGGTGGAAGATTGACACAAAGATGCAGGCGATGGTGCTTCTCATGGCTCTACCCGACAGTTGGAGCCCTCTGATCACCATATTGGGAGGTTGGGCGGAGGATAAACTCACCTACGGTGCAGCCTCCAAGCACATCCGCAATGAGGTACACCGTCGCAGTGGTGGCGATACCTCGTCATAGTCAATTTCCTTGGTCACCAAAATACAGGGTGGCAGCAACAGCAGCAAGCAAGGCGACAGTAAGGGTGGCGGCAAGAAGGGCGCCAAGAGTGGTGCGTGCAATAATTGTGGCAAGGAGGGCGACTTGGCCAAGGAGTTTCCTGAGGAGGCGTAGGGCAGCGAAAAAGGTGCCAAAGGCAAAAAGATGCTCCTCAACAGTACTAAGAACCACGACCTGAAGGGTGCCAACCGACGGTGCCTTGATTCAGGTGAGCAGGAGCATATCCAAGTCAAGAAGGTGAGGTACATCAACCACACCAAGTCTGCCAAATCCACGGTGGTCGCGAACAAAATGGTCAAATCTGCGGCTCGCCAAGGTGATGTGGACGTGGAGGAGGTGGTCGGTGGTAAAAATGTGCAGCGAGTTATGAAAAACGTGCAGCATGTCCCCGGCCTGGCTGACATTTTGAGTGTCAGCCGCTTGACAGACAAGGAATATGAAGTGCTCTTCTGCAAGAAAGGTGCAGTTGTGTGGATGGACGGCGGCGGTGAGGTCATGCTTGAAGCAAAGCGTGAGGAAGGCCTTTACATCGTTGATACCAAGGTCACCCCCTTGGCACCATATGCAGCAAACCCGCCAGCACGCGTCATCAACCTCACAAAAGGTAGGGGAGCAGAATTGTTGCTGTGGCATCGGCGACTGGGACACTTGTCGCCCACAATTGTGTAGGAGATGGCGAAGTGCGACATGGTTCCTAGCCTCAACATCACAGTTGCAGCAGGCGCAACAGCAGATTCTTTAGAGCACAAGTGCAAGCCTTGCATTGTGGACAAGGCAAGGTGCAAGCCATTTGAAGAACCTGCTTGAAGTCGTGCACAGTAAAGTGTGAGGACCAATCAAGACGCCGTCCATTGGGGGCGCATGGTGCTCTGTCAGCTTCATTGAAGATTTTAGTAGAAAACTATACGTCTACTTTCTAAAGTGGAAGAGCGATGTGCTGGACCGACTGAAGAAGTATGTCGCAGCGGTGGAGAGGCAGACTGGCTGCAAGGTCAAAGCACTACGCAGCGACAATGGCGGTGAGTACGTAGGCTGTGGAAGGTGGCTGAAGGAGTAGGGGATTGAGTGGCAGCCGACCACTCCAGACACGCCTCAATCTAAAGGCGTGGCAGAGCGTTTGAACCAGACGCTACTCACAATGGCACAGAAAATGCTCGTGGATGCTAAACTGCCACAGAGCCTATGGGCCGAGGCCGTGAGCACGGTGTGCTACATCACCAACTTCACCCCAACGACAGTGATGAAGGGGAAGGGCGGCTGGAAGACGCTGCAGGAGGCATGGAGTGGATGCAAACCAAGCGTGGTGCACCTGAAGGCATTTGGGTGCAAGGCACACACGTTGGTGCAGGCCAAACAAAGAAAAGAATCCAAACTGGACCCACGTGCAAATGTGCACACATTCGTTGGGTGCGAGAGTGCGCTCAAGGCGTACCATCTCTTTGATCCACGGACGCAGAATGTCATCACCGGCCATGACGTCAGGTTTGATGAGCAGCAAAGCTACTGTAGCAGTAAGAACACCATCGATGCATCGCACTTACTAAAGCAAGGGCAATGGTTCCAACTTGGTGCGTCGGGTGCGAGAGTGCGCTCAAGGCGTGCCATCTCTTTGATCCACGGAAGCGGTGTGGCGAGAGTGCGACAATCTGGTGGGCGGAACCATTGCCCTTGCGACAATCTGGTTCGTCGGGTGCGAGAGTGCGCTCAAGGCGTACCATCTCTTTGATCCACGGAAGCGGTGTGGCTTCGTAGATTGCTAGGGGAGCTGGAAATGCTGCAGCAGGAGCCCACGGTGGTTCAAGAGGAAAGCACTGGCTCCATCTCGCTGACCAAAAACCCGACGTAGCACAGGTGGACAAGGGACAGGTTGTGCTGTAGCATTTTAGCACAAAGCACATGCTCGCAGATTGCTTGATCAAGGCATAGCTACAGGATCGGCATGTCATCAGCCTTGCAGGGCTTGGGTTGAAAATCTGTGAAGGACTTGAAGGCGCAGGTGCGGACAAGTGAGAGTGAGCACGAGGCATGTGGCATGGAAGGTGCACGGGGGAGATTGTCAAAAAGTGTCCCTGCCATGGATTCCGTTTTCTGTTTTCCTGGTTTGACCACTAGGAAGTGGTTAGATGTCTAATTTGATTCAAGATTTTGACTACCTGGATTTTTTCATACGATTTCAAGCTATCATTTTCTTGATTTGGTCGAGAATTAAGAAAGGTAGCCCCATCCAAAGTTCCGGTGGAAGGTGGGTGGAATCTGGGTGTTACCACCAATCGTCCGAGTTCCACTTCAATGAGCTCCGAAGGCATGTGGACCATAAAGGAAGGGATTTGGATGGTATCTTGGACCAGGGCGAGCCTTCCCCCCGCGTTGGAGTGACAGGAAGGGCGCTTCGACAGGCCACCGTCAAAGCGCCTCACGTCACTCCCGTTCGTGGACATAGTGGATGGGTCCACCATGGGTTACTTCAAGGGCTGTAGCAGGTGCTCTACCACTCTGTTTTGGGCATGCTTGGATGCGTTGGAAAGCTCATATCACTGGCTATAAGAATCTGATGTAATCTCACAAAAAATACTGACCATTGACAGACTTAAGCCTTTCTCAGTCTCCGCAACCTGCATTCTGCCAAAATTCTTCTCCCTTGGTGTTGTGGCAACGCAACGCACACACCTCCCTTGGAAGTCTCTTTGCAGTAAGTGGCCTTGGACAATTGTGATGGATCAGAGCATGCCAGGACAGAATTTTTGACACATGCGTGACTGCCGCTGGCAGCACCGCCANCAATCGTCCGAGTTCCACTTCAATGAGCTCCGAAGGCATGTGGACCATAAAGGAAGGGATTTGGATGGTATCTTGGACCAGGGCGAGCCTTCCCCCCGCGTTGGAGTGACAGGAAGGGCGCTTCGACAGGCCACCGTCAAAGCGCCTCACGTCACTCCCGTTCGTGGACATAGTGGATGGGTCCACCATGGGTTACTTCAAGGGCTGTAGCAGGTGCTCTACCACTCTGTTTTGGGCATGCTTGGATGCGTTGGAAAGCTCATATCACTGGCTATAAGAATCTGATGTAATCTCACAAAAAATACTGACCATTGACAGACTTAAGCCTTTCTCAGTCTCCGCAACCTGCATTCTGCCAAAATTCTTCTCCCTTGGTGTTGTGGCAACGCAACGCACACACCTCCCTTGGAAGTCTCTTTGCAGTAAGNATTTTTTCATACGATTTCAAGCTATCATTTTCTTGATTTGGTCGAGAATTAAGAAAGGTAGCCCCATCCAAAGTTCCGGTGGAAGGTGGGTGGAATCTGGGTGTTACCACCAATCGTCCGAGTTCCACTTCAATGAGCTCCGAAGGCATGTGGACCATAAAGGAAGGGATTTGGATGGTATCTTGGACCAGGGCGAGCCTTCCCCCCGCGTTGGAGTGACAGGAAGGGCGCTTCGACAGGCCACCGTCAAAGCGCCTCACGTCACTCCCGTTCGTGGACATAGTGGATGGGTCCACCATGGGTTACTTCAAGGGCTGTAGCAGGTGCTCTACCACTCTGTTTTGGGCATGCTTGGATGCGTTGGAAAGCTCATATCACTGGCTATAAGAATCTGATGTAATCTCACAAAAAATACTGACCATTGACAGACTTAAGCCTTTCTCAGTCTCCGCAACCTGCATTCTGCCAAAATTCTTCTCCCTTGGTGTTGTGGCAACGCAACGCACACACCTCCCTTGGAAGTCTCTTTGCAGTAAGTGGCCTTGGACAATTGTGATGGATCAGAGCATGCCAGGACAGAATTTTTGACACATGCGTGACTGCCGCTGGCAGCACCGCCAGCAGGGATCACGGCTGCCCGAAGCACCCATGTCTGCGAATGAAGCTCCAGCTACCATCCCGAAGCACCCATGGATCCCAATGAACCTTGCCTCATTGGCTAAGCATCCATCCAGAGGTGCTTTGGCTGCAGTGGGGGAGAAAGTCGCTCTACCATGCTCGGGGTCGAACCGGTATGTCTCTTGTTTTCTGAAGGTGCGTCTCCTGCCTTTGCACGGCCGTATCTATCTCGTTCTTGCATCGAATGACCCAGTTCTTGGGTTGATTTGGCACAGTTTTTCATTTAGAATATGATGGAAGGATTTAAAACATGCATCTGAAACTGATATGATGATGCAATCTACGTCTTGACCAGCGACTCCCATAGCATTACCCTCCCTGTGAGGGCGCACCGTCCCGGTGCGCACATTGTACGATCGGAGGACCGTATTAACCACACTACCCCTGTGGAAGTCAGTTGCAGGGATCGAGCAGTTGTGCTCAGGCCCATAGCCAAGCCTTTGCACCAGGTACTGCCAACCTTTGCTGCGCTGACGATGTCTGAGAGTTTTCTCCACCACATACTCCTCCTCACCCTCCACCAAGACCGGTGGAGGATGAGCTAGTCCCTATACCGTGAACTGCGCATTGGGCTCCTCAAAGGCCTTGAGGAGAGAAGCATGGAACATGGGATGGATCCCGTAGTGGTCTGGCAGCTTCAACTCGTAGCTCATTGCGGACCGCTTCTCCTTGAACGGAAAAAGGTCCACCCACGAAGGTTCGAGCTTGTCTCTTTCCACCTCGGCCAACTACAGCTTTTGTGATATCAGTAGCACCTTTTGGCCCACAAAGAAGTTCTTGGCTGTCCTGTGCTTTTCCGCTTACCGCTTCATGTGCTGCCACGCCTGGTGTGATGCATCTTGTACGCCCCACCACACCTCCATGAAGTCATTTACAAACTGCTGTACCGCGGGTAGGTTTGATCCTGTTGTCATGTCTGAGGGACAAACAGGCTCCACCCCATACTCCACCTCAAAGGGAGACCGTCCCGTCAAGCCATGTACTACTGATTTGTTGGCAAACTCAGCCACTGGGAGCTTGCATTCCCACTCCTCGCCATCCGGCTCCAACATCCCCCACAACAGCTGCTCCATGGTCTGGTTGGTATGCTTCGTGTGGCCATCGGTTTGGGGATAGTAGGCCGATGAAAGTGCAACACAGGTGCCCAGCTTCTTGAAGAGTTTCTCCCAAAACTGGAAGGTGAAGCGCGGGTTGCGTTCTGAGACCATGCACTTCAGCACCCCGTGAAGTTTGATGACATGTTGCAAAAGGAGTTGAGCCGTCTCTGCTGCCATGACCTTCTCCACACATAGAATAAAGTGCACCATCTTGCTGAACCAGTCCACCACCACTAGCACCATGGTGTTGCCCATTGCGTCCTATGGAAGAACCCCCCACAAAGTTCATTGAGATGTCCTTCCATGGGCTCTCCAGCATCAGTAGCAGCTGCAGCTCTCCTAGCGCCCGTGCGCTCCACGACTTGATTCGTTTGCACGTGTCATAGCTGCTCATGTTCTCCTTGCAATCTCCTCCCATCGTTGCCCACCAATGTTTGTGCGTAAGTGTCTTGAAGGTCTTGTCGTGGCGAAAATGACCACTGTAGTACAAGTCGTGTGCCTCCTCCCACAATTCCTGTCATAATGATGCACTCCGTGGCACCACAATCTGGTTCCCCTTCTCACGTGGCCAATGCTGGCCATCCCATTTGCACCCATTCACCGTACTCTCGGCAAAGTCCTGGTCCTCCACATACCCATGAGCAAACAAGTTGCGAATAATTGGAGATCCTGCCATCACCATGATCACATGCACACCCAAGTCTGGGTGACGTAAAAGCGGATCTGCTAGGTTGATTCTCCCTGGTTTGTACTGAATCTCGTAGTCAAAGCTACCCTCTAGCAGCTCCATCCACCGTGATTGACGACGACTCAGGTTCAGCTGCAACTTGAGGCACTTGAGCGCTTAGTGGTTTATGTGCACCACACATCGCCGTGCCTCAAGGTAGCACCTCCATTGCTTGAAGGCCTGGACCACCACATGCATCTCCTTCTTGTGGATTGGGTAGTTGAGCTCAGCCTCCTTCAGATTCTTTAAGTAATACGTAATGGGTTGCAACCCCTTCCCTTGGTCTTGCATCAGCACCCTGCCGATTGTAAAGTCGCCTGGGTCCTTCTCCAACACATACTCCTTGCTCGTGTCCGGGTGCACCAACACCGGTGCTTCACATATGGTAGCCTTCATTGCTCCAAAGGCTTATCCCTTCTTTGCACCCCACTTCCATTTGTGCCCCTTCTTGAGAAAGTCTGTCAAGAGTACTCCCATCGCTGCATGCCCCCGGATAAACCACCGGTATTAATTCATAATCCCCTAAAACACCTGGATGTCACACACGCACCCAGGCTCAGGCCACTCCCTCACTGCTTCTACCTTCTTTGGATCCATGAGGATCCCCCTCCCACTGACAATGTTTTTGAGGAACTCCACCTCCTTCTTGCTCATTCACACTTGCTGAGTTTGGCGAGCAGCTGCTACTTTCTTAGCACTTCCATCAACGTTTGCAGGTGCTCTTGGTGCTCCTCCATTATCCACGAGTAGACAAGGATGTCATTGAGTAAAACAACCATGAACTCATCCAATTAGGGGTGGAATACCCGGTTCATCAGTGCCATGAAAGTAGCCAGGGGAGTCATTAGCCCAAAAGGAATCACAAGATACTCGAAGTGTCCATAACGCGTCTGAACCATCGTCTTTTCCACATCCTCCTCCGCAATGCGGATTTGGTGATACCTCGACCTCAAGTCCAGTTTGCTGAAGTTGTGTGCACCTTGTAGCTTGTCGAACAACTTCTTGGCCTGTGGCAACAGGTAGCGGTTTTTCACCGTGATGTTGTTGAGCGTCCGGTAGTCCACGTACATCCGCAGCTCTCTCCACCTCTTTTTGACGAACAATACTAGGGCTGCGTATGGAGACACCGACAGCCAAATGAAACCATGGCCCACCAAATCCCCCAACTTTTTCTTGAGCTCCGCAAGCTCTGCGTTGCTCTTGCGGTTGTAAGACCGCACCATTGGTGACAGCCCTTGCACCACCTTCATCCTGTGGTCGATATCGCACTGCGGCGGCAGCCCCTTTGGCAACTCTTCTGGGAAGCATCCCTAAACTCCTTGACCACCTCTTCAACACGGGGAGGAAACTCTTGAGCTCCTCCACCCTCCACTGGCTACTCCTCCACTGCTTCAATCGTTGCAACCTGCTGATCTGTTGCTTGTTGTGGATGCAACCAAGCAAAGTAAACCTGGCTACCTTTGCACTCACACCGCTTCAACTATTGCAAGTTGAGGACGCGTAGTTGCTTACCCACTACCGCCACATTGGACTCCGTCTCCCCACCCTGCCATAATGGTAAAGTGAGATTCTTCCTGGGCGCCTTCACGACCACTTGGTTTCACCTCTAATCCATCTCGGATTCCAGGCGTGCAACCAATTCCGCCAATCAAGCAGTCGTAGTCATCCATAGGGCAAGTGTGGAACTCCATTTCACACGCCAACTCACATATGTGGACCTTGTGCTTGACGAGAAGACTACCGCACTCCACCACTCCAGAAACCTGTCGCGCCTTGGCCAACGTCCCTGGCTGCCGTGCAAGGTCCAATCTCGTCACCAACCTGTCATTCAAGAAGCTATGGCTCGCGTAGCTGTGCAGTAGACCGCGTAGCTTTTTCTGATACTTAAAAATCCCCTTCGGAATCTCAAGAACGAGCTCTAGGATGATCCCTAGAAACTACCGGGTCTGACCTTCATTCCGCAACCGCACTTGAGGCAGCTTCTTAATCGGTAAAGCTTTTCAAGGCTGGTGCTTTCCCTTGTGAATAAAAGAATTGCAGTAGTAGGTTGTCCCCTCCTCACTGACGCTGCCTGTTTCCCTGCTAGGCCTTGGGCTTGGGGCAGTCATGCTTGTGATGACCTTCCTCACCACAAGTCCAGCACTTGCCTCTCGCTCCCTGCTGCCCATCCAAGCCCCGCTGCCCGGCTTGGATTACATCCTCCTCCATGGGTGCAGCCTGACCCGGCTGCTCCACCCGTGGTTGTGTTGCATTGCTATTCTGGTGTGCATTGTAGCTTACTGTGTTGATGTGCTCTGCTGTCAAAACCAGCTCCGCAAAGGTCCGCAACCTGAGCACTGCGAGTTGACGTTGGAGGTGTGGCTTCAGGCTGTCATGGTAGCGGTCGTACGCCTTTGCGTCAAAGAGGTCATCCATCTGCACCGCCAAAGCCATGAAGTGTGAGGTCTAGTCCTGGACCGATCTGCCTTGCTTGACGTGTTTGATTTTTTCACGTGCTACTTAACTGCTGTTGAGGAGGTCAAAACACGATTGGAGCATCATCTGGAACTGCTCCCACATCTCTGGATTCTCCGTCAATGCACGGGCACCAAGCTGCACTTCCCGCCCAAGCAATAGACTCAATGATGGCTGAAGCCGTTGCCCGGCTCCCAGCCCGTCCGGTAACCCAACAGCATTATGCTGGCACAATGCCAACCACCACTGCAATGCCATTCCTCGGAGTAGTGTAGGAGCATACTCCAGTCTCGTGGCATCTTCTCCTATCGGAATGCCAGACACCGTGAAGTAGTGGTTCACCGTCACGAGCCACTCCCATGCACTACCCTTGCCAGTGTAGAACTCTGGCTCCTTCGGCTTGGGAAGCGAAAAGGCAGGTGCAGATGCCATTACGGCACCCCCCAACACACTGCTCCCTTGGCCAACGTACCTTGCCTCCCTCTTTACTCAGCTGCTGGTTCTCTTGACACAACTCGTCAAGAGCACGACGGATCTTCTCCATGAAAAAGGCTTGGTTGTATGCTGTTGCCGCCATGCTTCTGGTTGTGACAAAAATTTCTGGCAAAATGCAGTTGTGGCAGATCTGCTGCCTTCCTCGGATCCCTGTGAAGCCAAGCGAACGTCCATGTGCTCTGATACCAAATGTGAACCGAGGGGTGTCCGGCGTGACGGTCACACACCGAGCCATTGGGATAAACCTCCCAGCCTATGACCCCTTGGTGTGTGGGCCAAACCTTGAGGTGCCGCATGAGCCTCGCCCAGTAGCAAGAACGCTACTAGTGACCGAGGTTCCCGTCATGCGACTGTCCCGTCGGTGTTTGTACCAAGGCACCCTGCAAAAGACTTGAAGGATCAAATGGACGTGTGCAAGGCAATGCTTGGAGTACAAGGAATGTTGGGCAAGGAACGAGTCCTTAGATTTGATAGGTCAAATCAAGGCAATGTACAAGTCTTTGGGTAAGATTGGCATGCCTAGAACAACCCCTAGGCTTCCTTATGTACTAGCCTCTATGAGCCAACCGAGGGCCCCTTGGCACTCCAAAGCCCTCTGCTGAGGTGCAATCACGCAAAAAACACATGCATCATGTACTACGCGTTGGGAGATTTCCAACGTACTAAAGAATGGCTCAATCTGCAGAGCACTGCCAACAGGGGTCACGGCTGCCCGAAGCGCCCTTGCCTGTGAATGCAGCTCCAGCTGCCATCCTGAAGCGCCCATGGATCCCAATGAACCTTGCCTCATTGGCTAAGCGTGCATCCAGGGGCGCTTTGGCTGCAATGGGCGAGAAAGTCCCTCCGGCGTGCTCGGGGTCGAACCGGTACGTCTCCTTTTTTTCTGGAGGTGTGTCTCGCACATTTGCACCATAGTTTTTGTCTCGTCCCTGCACCGAATGACCGAGTTCTTGGGTCGATTTTGCATGGATTTTCATTTTGAATGCAATGGGAGCATAAAAAAATGCATCTGAAGTTGGCATGGTGACGTAATCACTGCCTCGACCAGCGGCTCCCATGACACGAGGAGTAAATGCAAAGTAATTGTAGTGTTTGGACAATGGTTTCAAATATTTTGTTGGATTGCAAAAGGATTTGAACAGGCTAATCAATCCTTCAACATCTTTAACTTGTGTCAAAGCCAACAACAAATATAGCACTCATACCCATTCAATGTGGTCGATAAGGGGAGTGAAGTATCTTTGATGGATTAACATGTTTTTGAATCCATTACTTCTACCTGGTCGGCTTCCCAGCATTGAACTGACATGATTGAGAATGCGACAAGATCAAGACTCAATGGAAGGAAATCGGTATGCGGCTGTCATTTTCTTCTCTCTCATAATCAAGAGGGGGCTTGCCCTCAAAGTCAAGAACAAATCTTGAGACCAAGACATCCCGTTTGATGTCAGTTTAATAGAATTACACATCCCAAATGACGGTTGAGTGGGTGGCAATTGGTTAATGACCGTTTACCCTTTGCAAAACTGGCCAATGCACGGTTGACTACCTTGCAGTGAGGAACTTGGACACCAGCCAAATCTCCACTGGTGAGTGGATCTTTGCCATCTCCAATAAAATGATGTGTTAGAGAAAAATTGAGGCCAAATGGCTTGAATTATACATGCTTGTTTGCATGGAACAGATTATGGTATTTACAAGGAAAAATGCTATTTTTTCCAAGATGCTCTTATTTGACCCGCAATTGTGGTGATGAAAACTAATGTTAATGAGAGGTGGTGAAGTCCGAAATCAATCTTTTGATAGGTGATGTTTGACACAAAAGCTTTAAGGCATAGGTGTATATCTATTTGCACCAAAGAAGGCTCGGGTGTTTTGTTAAGAAAATGTACTCTAGGACATGATTGTAATGAAAAGAATGCCGTAGGGCAAGTGTTTCATCAAGCACTAGGAGTATGGTACTCCCTCCTTATGGAAGATTGGATTTATAGGCTGCATTTTCTCAAAAATCTCATAGTTGATGTGATATGTAAGTTTATGAAGATCATTCTTTCTTGTCATATTATGTTCTTACGAAACATATTGTTTTCTTCAAGTGGCGAAGAATTTTGGAATGGTTGGAGCTTGTTTGGGGATAAATGTTGCTCGATTTATCAGCAAAACTCTTCAAACAGGATTTAAAATCAATATCCAATGAATCATGTACAAATCTGAACAATAGAATAATGTCGTCATGCCTAGCATATTGCTCTTTGAAGACGGCATACCGACAGACCATAGAATATCAACATACATCGAACAACATCTAACGCAATCGCTGTGTCCATGTTGCATGCTTTTAGTGTTGGAGTGCTGACATCATGATCTGATTTGAACAATCACTATTGACTCTTTTGAGGTGTTAGTGATTGTTCAAAGGGAGGATATTTGTGTGAGGTTTGCATGGGGGGTCCGAGACTCCCCATGCATTGACAGGAAACCGGCTGGATCCTGCTACCGCGATGACGGTTCTTCTCCTTTTCCTTGTCCTTCTCCTCTTTCCCTCCTCCCCTCCGTAAGTCCTCCCATTCTCTCCTCCTCCTCCACCTCCTTCTCTTCCTCCTTCCTCCTCTCCAGTGGTAACTCCATCCCTCCTTCTCCTCCTCCCCTCCTCCCCTCCATGGATTTCCCCATCCCTTCATCCTCATCCTCCCCCTTGTCCTCTTTCCCTCCTTCCCTCCAAATACCTCGCATCTCCTCCTCCTTAATTTGTACCCTCTCACCCACTCTTCCCCTCCAATCATCCTCCATTCCCTCCTCCTCCTCTCCTCCTTGGCCTCCCCCAACCCTTCCTCCCCTCCTCCTCCATCCTCCTACTCCTCCTCCTCCTCCTTCCCTCCCTCCGTGAACTCCTTGGCCTTCTCCTCACCTTCTCCTCGTTCTTTCTTCACTCCTCCCGGTTCTCCTCCTCCTATTCCCCTCCTCCCCTTTGGGGATCCCCCTATCCCCCTCCTCCAATCGTGGACCTCTCCCTCTCCTCCTCTACTTTTTGGCCCTCCCACCACTACCACCACCACCACCTCCTCCTCGTCCTCCTCGTCCTCCTCGTCCTCCTCGTCCTCCTCGTCCTCCTCGTCCTCCTCGTCCTCCTCGTCCTCCTCGTCCTCCTCGTCCTCCTCGTCCTCCTCGTCCTCCTCGTCCTCCTCGTCCTCCTCGTCCTCCTCGTCCTCCTCGTCCTCCTCGTCCTCCTCGTCCTCCTCGTCCTCCTCCTCCTCCCCACCTCCCCTCTATAGGCCCCTCCACCCCCCTCCTCATCCCTGTCCTCCCTCCGTGGACCCCCGTATTCCCTCCTTCCCTCCAACTACCTCGCATCTCCTCCTCCTTAATTTGTACCCTCTCACCCCCTCTTCCCCTCCAATCATCCTCCATTCCCTCCTCCTCCTCCTTCCTCCTTTCTCCCATCTATCTCCTCCATTCTCGTACTCCTCCTCCTCCTCCCCTCCTCCCATCCGTTGTCCCTCCCATCCCCTCCTCCTCCTCCTCCCCTCCTCCCCTCCGTGGCCCTCCCACCCCCTCTTCGGTTTCCTCCCCTTCATCCCTCCATGGTGTCCCTTGTTCCCCTCCTCTTTTCTCCTACTTCTCCTCCTGCCTTCCTCCCCTTCATGGGCTCCCCATCTCCCTCCTCCTTGTTTCCTCCTCCCCTTTATGGATCCTTCCATCCCCTCCTCTACTCCTCCTCCCCTCCTTCCCTCCGTCCCCCCTCCTTCCCCTCCATTGGCTCCTCAAACTCCTCCTCCTCCTCCTCTCCTCCTCCTCTTTCTCCACCTCATCCCACTCCACCACCTCCACCTCCTCCAACTCTCCTCTTCCTACCTCCCAGGATGGGACCATCCCATCCCTCCCTTTTTCCATTTCCCTCTCCCCCCCCCCCCACACCTTGCCCTTTCCTGGCATTAAATCCCCATCTACAGGCGTTCCAAGGCTGGAAGAGCCTTGACACGTAGTCCTCCAACGCAGTCAAAGAGAGAATTTCCAGGGACAATACAGACTTAGAAACAACAGTCGGGAAAGCATCAACAATAACATCATAAGGGGAGACAAGTGGAGCAAAAATATCAACAGTTGCAGCTTTTGGTAGTGGCAATAGCAGATACATCAGATTGGAAATAGCAATGATGGAACCAGTCGCGGAACTGATAGGGGTTGGGGCGGCGGCAACATCGGTAGGGTCGGCAGGTGGGTGGCGGTTTTGGCGGCGGCAGTTATCTCGGTAGCCGCACTGAAGGAGAGGGACCCCCTTGTGCGGGCCATTCCAGAGGAACCATTCTGGTCCACCCTTTTGCGGGAGACTCTGGCGTGTAGAGAGTGGATGGGCAATGAGTTGCCTCAGGGGCTGGGTGCGGAGGGGGAGGGGTACGTCTTTTGTCCTGGCTTGTGGTAATCTTCTTTGACATGGCGTCAGTAGATGGACCTGTCCAGCGAAGCACGTATGCGCATGCAAATCGGAGGTGAGGGGTTGTTGAGGACTTGGTTGAGGTATTCAGGGACCCACTTTAATGAGGATAGAAGAGGTGGTGTAGGAGCCGGTGATGGAAGGCGTCCCAACGGCAAGGGTGAGGATGGCATGTCTGTGGGATATGGGTAAGGAGCGAGTGGAGGTTATAACAAAGGTCGGGGAGGTGGGGGTAGATGACTGGGTTGGGGCGGCATTGGGGCAGAGGGGACAGTGCGTGCATCTAACAAAAGGAGGAGGGGAGTTGCAAGTGGGGGAGGTAGGAAAAGGGAAGCAAAAGGATGATGAGGTATCAGGGACAGTAGTGTGAGCAAGATGAGTTACAAGCCGGGCGCTACTAGCCTATCCGGTGAAGCGACGCCCGGTGATATTGTGTGGACCTATGTGGGCGCTGGAGGCGACATGGACGACAACCCTTCAGTTATGTCTACGGGTGTTCCTGGGTCTGCTGGTGTTCGTATCAACCGTCATCAATGATTCATAGCAGGCAATCGAGGGGTCATGAGTGGGCGCGAGGGAGGAGCTTTGACTAACTGGGGGTCCCATGAGATCAGTGGAGGCCCTAGGAAAGATGGTGGGGGGGATATGAAGGGGGACAGTAACCCCTAGGTATCAGAGATGTTCTAAGTGATGTTGTGCTGCATCAAGCCGGGCGGCAGGTGGAGCAGCGGGCAGAGGGGGCACAGGCAACATGTCGACGCCTAGGATACAGATGTGGAAGGACTACTTGGACCAAGGTATAGGAGTAAAGGGGTGCACAGAGGCAACTTGCCCCGCGCCCTCGAGGTGGTGGTGGAACCTTATCTAGGGAGGTCTGAGGTTGGTGATACCACTAGCCCCATCCCTTCTCCAGTTGGAAGCATCGCCCTTGCATGGAGTGACCGACGGATATACTGGAAAGACCGAGGCCGAGGATGGAGTGGGGGAAACTATGGAGCTGATACCAGAGATGGAGGTGGCATTAGAGGCAGGGACGGAAGGTCTGGCGATATCCACCTCAAGGACACTGGCCCCGGGGTATGAGGCAGATGTGGAGGGGGAGCCCAGGGTGCCGCCGGTAGGGAAGAATTTCATAAGGAGTATGGGAGCAATGCTGGGAGAGAGCTATGAGAGTATGGGAGTGTAGTGGGGAGGCGCAGGTGCCATGGCTCGACATGGATCTGTTGGCACTAGTGTGTGCGGAGGCACCCTTAAGGATGCCTAGCCTTTATCGGTTCATGCAACCAATGTCTGGGGAGGCCAATGGACACCAATGGTGAAGAGTGTGGAGTACAAGGATCACGGATAGGAGTGGGAAGGACACATTGCATTCAGTAGAACTGAATCAATGCACGTTTTTGTTAGTTAGCATAGTAAGATTACATCAGATCCTTATAGCATGTGATCTAAGCTTTCCAATGCATCCAAGAATG
The DNA here is from genome assembly GCA_023375785.1 of Penium margaritaceum. Taxonomy (NCBI): domain Eukaryota; kingdom Viridiplantae; phylum Streptophyta; class Zygnematophyceae; order Desmidiales; family Peniaceae; genus Penium; species Penium margaritaceum. The sequence continues at coordinate 110,709 of SZWC01002827.1, read as the reverse complement.
CCCAGATCAGAGCAGTAGAGCCCCTGCTACGACCGTCGAAGTAGCCCTTGGTGGAGCCATCCACCTTGCCTTGTACGCTAGGCAATGGGCGTTGGAGCGCCTTTCCTCGCCCAAAAGTGAAGGAGAATTTAACCTTGGTCAAGGAGAGTTTCCTTTATGGCCCTGGTGTATTTGTGGGTTGTTGGAGTTGAACTCGGATCACCGGTGGTGGATTATCCCGCCACTCATGGCGGGTACCAAATTCCACCCGCCCAACACCAGAACTTCGGGCTCGGCTAACTTTCTCAATACCCACTCAAATTGAGCAATTCAAAAATTGATCTTGCAAGGAGAAATCTAGGAAATTCAAACCTAAAGTCAGATGAGGTGTTCGAGCATTTTTCAGTGGTCAAACCAGGGAATGTGATCAATGGCACTCATAGCAAGGGACATAGCATGTCAACAATCTCCCCCTTGCACCACAGCCTTGATGCCCTACCCTTCAAACCTGTGGCATTTCAAACCTTACAGCGCATACTGAGCTCCATGTAGCTCACATCATGTCTGTTCTTGGGCTGTGCCTTGGTCATTGCATTGGCAAGAATGCGCGTAGTTTCATAATGCACAATAGCCGCATCTCACCTTGCCACCAAGTCTCATGCGCAGTGATGCCGGATCTCGATGTGCTCGGTCCTCTTGTGAAGCACAGGGTTCTTAGTGAGCCTGATGGCACTCTTGTTTCCTACATTGAGTACCGTCAGTTTCCTTTGAGGTACCCCGATTTCCTTTAGCAGCCACTACAGCTATACCGCCTCCTTTGTGGCTTCCGCGAGTGCGATGTACTCCGCTTTGGTGCTTGACAGTGCCACACAATCATGCTTCATGTTTTCCATGACACTATTGCACCACCAAGCACAAACACGTATCCTGACGTTGATTTTCATTATCCACATCCCTGTCGACATCGGAGTAGCCGACCAACTCAAGGGAGTCATCACACGCTCCTCCTCCAAACACGAGTCGCAACTGTTTCATTGCCTTGAGGTAGCGGAGGACCCGTTTCACCGCTTGCCAATATAGCGGCCGGGGGTCAGCAATATAGCGGCTCACTTGGCCCTCCACGAAGGTCAGGTTGGGTCGCGTCGCCACCATGGCATACATGATGCTCCACACTGCGGATTGATATGGCACACCTGCCATCTCCTCCTTCTCCTCATCCATGCTCGGCCCCATGCTCGAGCACATCTCACATGTGGTTGTCATGGATGTGCCGATAGGGTTGCAATCCTCCATGTTGTAGCAGTGGAGTACCTCATACACATAATTTTCCTGCCCCATTTCCAGCGTGCGTGCCTTGCTGTCCCTCTTGATGGCGACGCTGAGGTAGTACTCAAGCTCGCCCATGTCGGTCATTTTGAACCGTCCACCCAGCTGCCGCTTGAGGTTCACAAGCTCCTCCATGTCCGATGATACAAGGATGGGGTCATCCACGTAGAGAACCATAATCTGTTACAACTGCTTCCGTACGTACACACTGTGGTCCGCCTCGCATTGCTTGAAGTCAAGCTCAGCCATGAAGCTGTCCATTTTCAGGTACCACATGAGTGGCGCTTGCTTCAATCCACAAAAGCACCTTGCGAAGAGATGGCACGTCCACTCCCTCCGGCACCTCCATGAGGACCTCCTTGTCCAAGTCACCGTTGAGGAATATGGATTTTACATCCATTTGTAGACTTCATAGTCGTGCGCCACCGCCACAGAGCGGATGGTGCGGGTGGTGGCGAACTTCACAACCGGTGCAAAGGTCTCATCGTAGTGTTCCACCTTCTGTTGGGGGTACCCCTTCACCACCAACCGCATCTTGTAAGGGTCCACCTTCCCCTCCTTGGTGAACTTCTTCTTGAAGATCCACTTGGAGCAGATGATTTTTGCACCCTCCGGCCTCTCGATGAGCTGCCAAATACCATTCTCTTCATAGGAGGCGAGCTCAGATTTTTTAGCTCCCTCCTACTCAGCCCCATCCTTCCGCTGCAACGTGTGCTTGATGGTCTCGGGCTTCTCTTACGGGAAGAACGCTTGAGCGAACCTAGTCGAAATTTCCTCCACGACATTGTAGCGTTTTGTTGTCCTCCTTACACGCCCGCGTCTCCGGGGCTGCTACTATTGAGGTTGCTGCTACTGTTGTTGCTGCCCTCTTGCGGCACCAGTCACACCGCTGGCCTGCTCCCCCTCTCTCTGGGACCGTGGAGATGCGGGCTCACTCCCCACATACTCATTCAGCTCCACTGCTGTCGGCGGTTTGGACTCATTTTCCGACTTGGCTGGATTTAAAACAGCCTCTCCTCCATCCCCCGGATGGTTCTCGCTGGTTGGAACTGCTCGGATGTCACCTTCTTTTGTGTTCTGCGGTGTCTCCCCCTCGAGGAGTGGCAGCCACTCCCCTCGCTTGGAAAGACTTACGTCATTTTCCATCCAACGGCTGTCCTCATAGAACATGACATTGTGACCCTTCACGATTTGCTGCCCCCGTGGGTCAAACAGCCGGTACGCCTTGCTCCCACTCTCGTACCGGAAGAAGATGCACTGGTGAGTCTGTGAGTCCAGCTTGCCCCGTTCCTCCCATTCTTGTACAACAGCATGCACAACACAGCCAAACATGTGGAGGTGAGCCACAGTTGAATTCCTTCCTTTGCACAACTATTGTGGTGTCTTCCACACCTTAAACTCCGCATCTTCTAGCGGCTTAGTCGGTGTCAGATTCATGATGTACGCCGCTTTCCGTGTCGCCTCTTCCAAGTACTTCTGTGCGAGACCGACATCGCTCAACATGGACAGGACCATGTGGAGGATGGTTTAGTTCGTCCCCTTGGTGATGCGGTTCTGCTGCGGAGAATATGGTGTAGTTTTCTACCATGCGATCCCCTTGCTCTTCATCCATGCCAAGCACCTCTCATACTTGCTGTTGCTTTTGCTCCAGAATGCCTTCACCTTCAACTCGGTTTGCCGCTTCACTTCTGCCACGAACTCCACCATGCATGACAGCACACCAAACTTCTGCTTCATGTTGTTAAGGTACAGTTTACGGCTATGGTGATCAATGAAGGTGACGAAGTAGCATGCCCCACCAATGGAGGGCTCAAACGGCCCGCACACATCTGTCTACACCAACTCCAACTTCACCAATGCACACATCCCTTTGCCACCAAACCGATGTCATGTTGCCTTGCCGGCCACGCACAACTCATACACGACATTCTTGGCTATGTCGAGGCTCTTGACCTGAAAGCCCTACACCACTTCCTTCTTTGCCATGTCCCTCATGGTTGAAGGAGTGAATTGACACAAGTGGCAGTACCATAGGTCTAGATCTCCATCGTCCTTCTTTATGAGGTGAGCGACATCGGACCCCGTCCAGCTGCCAAGGATCTTTGTACGGAGCAGGTACAAGTCATCCTCTTGCTTTTCACATGCAATCACCTCGCCACCCCCCTCCATTTGGATGGTGGCCTCCTTCTTGTTGAAGAGCACCTCGAGCCCCTTGTCGGTAAGGCAGCTCAGTGACAATAGATTTTCCCCAAAGTTTGGCACATGGGGCAGGTCATGAGTTGTGCTCGTGAAAGCATCTGCTTCCACATCCACCTTGATGCGAGCGTTGCCTTCAACGACAACCAGCTCTGTTTTGCCGTTGGTCACCATCATGGGCCGCTCCAAGGCACCATAGGTGACGAATGATGCCCACTTGCATTATGTGTGGCGCCCGATCCGAAGTCAATCACGGTGGCTCCCAGATCTGTCAAGTCGGCAGACTCTTTAACTGTTGGCTCTAGTGGGTGTGGAATCACCCTCAAGGATGCCTAGTTCTCACTGAAGCACGCTGCCAGTGTTTGGGCAGCCCATGGACACCAATGGTGAAGAGTGTGGACCACAAGGATCACAGACGTGAGTGGGCAGAACACGTCGCATTCAGTAGATCTGAATCGAAACACGTTTTTGTTACTAGGTATAGTGAGATTACATCAGATCCTTATAGCCTGTAAACTAAGCTTTCCAATGCATCCAAGTACGCCAAAAATGGAGCAGTCGAGCCCCTGCTACGGTCGTCAGAGTAACTCTTGGTGGAGCCGTCCACCTGGCCTTGCACTCTAGGCAACGGGAGGCGCTTCGAAGATGACCCGTCGAAGCACCTTTCCTCGCCCAGAAGTCAAGGAGAAGTTCATCCTGGTCAAGGAGGTCCTTATGGTTACCTCATTCATGCCCCTGGTGCATTTGGAGGTCATTAGGAACGAACTCGGATCCCTGGCGGTTGAATGTCTTGCCACCCATGGCCGGTACCAGACTCCACCTGTCCAACACCCAATTTTCGGGCTAGGCTAACTTTCTGAATACTCATTCAAATCAAGCGATTCAAAGCTCGATCCTGCATAAATAAATCCAAGGAATCCAAATACAAAGTCAGATCAGGTATTCAACCACTCCTCAGTGGTCAAACCAGGGAGTACGATCAACGGCACTCATGGCAAGGGGCACACCATGCCAACAATCTCCCCCTTGCACCGTAGCCTTGATGCCCTGTCCTTGGAACCTGTAGCATTTTAAAATTCACAGCGCAGACTGAGCTCTATGCATCTTGTGTCGTGCCTGTCCTTGGGCTGTGCCTTGGTCATGGCATCGGCAAGCATGCGCTTAGTGCCACAATGCACAATAGCCGCATCTCCCTTGGCCACCAAGTCCCGCGCGTAGTGATGACGGATCTCGATGTGCTTGGTCCTCCTGTGCAGCACTGGGTTCTGGGTCAGGCTGATGGCACTTATGTTGTCCACATTGAGTACCTTCGGCTTCCTTTGCAGCACGCCAATCTCCTTTAGCAGCCGCCGCAGCCACACCGCCTCCTTTGCGGCTTCAGCGAGCGCGATGTACTCCAGTTTGGTGTTGGACAATGCAACACAGTCTTGCTTCCTGCTTGCCCATGAAACTGCTGCACCACCAAGCAAAAACACATACCCAGACGTTGATTTTCTATCATCCACATAAAGGACCACAATCTGGTGCAACCCCGGCTGCTTCCGCACGTACACGCTTTGATCTGCTTCGCAGCGCTTGATGCCAAGCTCCGCCATGAAGCCGTCCATTTTCAGGTACCACATGAGTGGTGCTTGCTTCAGTCCGTAGAGCACCTTGCGAAGCCGGCACACCTTCCCCGGCGATGCGTCCACCCCCTCCGGCACCTCCATGAGGACCTCCTTGTCCAGGTTGCCATTGAGGAATGCGGTTTTTACGTCCATTTGGTGGACTTCGTAGTCGTGCGCCGCCGCCACCGAGAGGATGGAGCGGATGGAGGCAAACTTCACCACTGGTGCAAAGGTTTCTTTGTAGTGTTCACCCTTTCATTGGACGTACCCCTTTGTGACCAGCCGCGCCTTGTACTGCTCCACCTTCCCCTCCTTGGTGAGCTTCTTCTTGAAGATCCACTTGGAGCCGATGATTTTTGCGCCCTCCGGTCTGTCAATCAGCTACCAAGTGCCGTTCTCTTCCTGGGAGGAAAGCTCTGATTTTATAGCTCCTTCCCACTCAGCCCCATCCTTCCGGTGCAATGCCTCCTTGACGGTCTCGGGCTCCTCTTACACAAAGAATGCTCGAGCGAGCCCGGTCCAGATGCCCTCCGCGGCATCGTACCTCTTTGCCGTCCTCCTTGCGCGTCCGCTTCTCTGAGTCTGCTGCTGTTGAGGGTGTTGCTGCTGCTGCCACTGCTATTGCTGCTGCTATCCTCTCGCGACGCCACTTGTACCGCTGGCCTGCTCCCCCTCTCTCGGGGAACGTGGAGATGCGGGCTCACTCCCCCCCTCCTCATTCAGCTCCACTGCTGACGGCGCTTCAGACTCATTGTCCGACTCGGCTGAATTCAAATCAGCCGCTCCCCAATAACCCAGATGGTTCCCGCCGGTTGGAGCTGATGGGATGTCGCCCTCTTTTGCATCCTCCAACGTCTCCCCCTCAAGGAGTGGCAGCCACTCCCCATGCTTGGAGAGATCTGCGTCCTTGTCCGTCCAACGACTGTCCTCGTCGAACGTAACGTCGTGAATCTTCACGATCTGCTGCCTCCGCGGGTTGAAGAGCCGGTATGCCTTGCTCCCGCTCCCGTACCCAACGAAGATGCACCGGCGAGTCCGCGGATCTAGCTTGCCCTGCCCCTCCCGTGCCTGCACAACAGCATGTGCAACACAACCAAACGTGTGGAGGTGTGCCACAATTGGCTTCCTCCCACTCCATACTTCTTGTGGCGTCTTCCACACCTTGGACTCCGTGTCTTTTAGCGGCTTCGTTGGTGTCAGGTTCATGATGTATGCCGCTGTCCGTGCCGCCTCGCCCCAGTACCTCTGAGCAAGGCCGACATCGCTCAACATGGACCAAACCATGTTGAGGATGGTGCGGTTTGCCCTCTCGGCGACGTCGTTCTGCTGCAGAGAGTGTGGCATAGTTTTCTGCCACGCGATCCCCTTGCTCTTCATCCATGCCAAGCAGCCCTCGTACTCGCCACCGTTGTCACTCCGAAACGCCTTCACCTTCAACCATGTGTGCCGCTCCACTACCGCCACAAACTCCTGCATGTACAACAAGACATCGCTCTTCCTCTTGATTATGTAGAGGGAGCTTGCGGCTGTGATTGTCGATGAAGATCACGAAGTAGCGAGCGTCCCCGATGGAGCTCTCAAATGATCCACACACGCCACTGTGAACCACTTCTAACTTTGCCGATGCACACGTCCCTTTCCCATCAAACGGCTGCCGTGTCGTCTTGCCGACCACGCATGGCTCGCACACGGCATTTTTGGCTGCATCGAGGCCCTTGACATCAAGACCCCACACCACTTCGTTCTTCGCCATGTCCCTCATAGTTGAGGGAGCGATGTGACATAGGTGGCGGTGCCATAGGTCCAGGTTTCCTTCATCCTTTGTCACGAGGTTCACAGCGTCGGTCCTCGCCGCATCGGCAAGAACCTTGGTGCAAAGAAGGTACAGGTCCTCCTCCCTCTTGCATCGTGCAATCACCTCGCCATCCCCCTCCTTCCGGATGATTGCCTCTTTCTTGTTGAAGAGTACCTCAAGCCCCTTGTCGGTAAGGTGGCTCACTGACAGCAGGTTTGCCCTAAAGTTGGGCATGTGGAGCACGTCGTTGATGGTGCACGGAATGGTTTTCCCGTTCACCACGGACTCAATGCGAACATTGCCTTCGCCTGCGGCCAACTCTGTTTCACCGTTGGCCACTGTCATGCGCCGCTCGGTGGCACCGTAGGTGACGAATTCCGCCCAGTTGCATTGTGTGTGGCGGCGTGATCCGGAGTCGATCACCGTGACTTCCGGATCGGTCAAGTCGGTAGACTCCCTGGCCATCATGGCTTTGGTGTCCTTCTTCCCGCCCTTCCCGGGCTGGTTCGACTTCTTGTTGGGGCAGCCGCGTGCGTAATGGCCTTGTTTTCCACAGTTGTAGCACTCCCCCTTGTTGTCACCTCTCTTGGTGCCCTGCTTGGCACCCTTCCCCTTCTTGCCTCCCCCTCCACCTTGAGGGCGGACAGCATAGGCAGAACTTGATGTTACTCCGCTCTCTCTCCCACCGCGCCGCATCCATTCGTTGCGGACGTACCCAGCCACCTTTGGGTACTTCAACTCATCGGCGGACCAGCCGCCTACGACAGTGATCATGGGACTCCAACTGTCCGGCAAGGCCAGAAGGAGGATCATGGCTTGCAGCTGAGGGTCGACCTTCCATCCAGTGGCTACGCACTCGGCAGTGAGGGACTCAATCTGCTGCAGGATCTCCATGATGTCGTCGCCTTCGTTGGCTCGGAGGGTGACGAGCCTCTTGAAGACGAAGAGCTGGTTAGCGAGATTGGTGGACTGGNTTTGGGTACTTCAACTCATCGGCGGACCAGCCGCCTACGACAGTGATCATGGGACTCCAACTGTCCGGCAAGGCCAGAAGGAGGATCATGGCTTGCAGCTGAGGGTCGACCTTCCATCCAGTGGCTACGCACTCGGCAGTGAGGGACTCAATCTGCTGCAGGATCTCCATGATGTCGTCGCCTTCGTTGGCTCGGAGGGTGACGAGCCTCTTGAAGACGAAGAGCTGGTTAGCGAGATTGGTGGACTGGTAGATAGTGCAGAGCTTCTTCGAGGCCTCCGCGGCCTCCGTGCATCCTTGAATCAGTGCACGCTATGGTGGAGCTAGCGCTAACACCAAAAATGCAAGCGCCTTCTTGTTGCGCTTCTTGTACTTGTCCACTTACTCCGGCGTCGCGGTATCCGACGGTGCGGTCTCTTCACCGTTGACCAGCTCAAGCAGGCCCTTGTCATCGAGGTGGACCTCAAACTGCCACCTCCACAAGGGGAAGTTTTTTCCATCAAATTTGGAGATGGGGCCGATGCTCTCTTGCTCGGTCGTTGCCATGGCGCGCGGCGGTAGCGTGAAAGATGAGGAGCTAGGGTCCTTCTAGGCACGTGGGCCCATAACCCTTTGTTGGCTCTAGTGGGTGTGGAAGCACCCTCAAGGATGCTTAGTTCCCACTGAAGCACTCTACTAGTGTTTGGGCAGCCAATGGACACCAATGGTGAAGAGTGCGGAGCACAAGGATCACGGATGTGAGTGAGCAGAACACGTCGTATTCAGTAGATCTGAATCGAAACACATTTTTGTTAGTTGGTACAGTGAGATTACATCAGATCCTTATAGCCTGTATAATAAGCTTTCCAACACATCCAAGCACGCCCAAAATGGGGCAGTAGAGCCCCTGCTACGGCCGTCGAAGTAACCCTTGGTGGAGCCGCCCACCTGGCCTTGCACTCTAGGCAACGGGAGGCGCTTCGACGATGACCCGTCGAAGCGCCTTTTGTCGCCCAGAAGTCAAGGAGAAGTTAATCCTGCTCAAGGAGGTCCTTATGGTTACCTCATTCATGCCCCTGGTACATTTGGAGGTCATTAGGAACGAACTCGGATCCGTGGCGGTGGAATATCCCGCCACCCATGGCGGGTACCAGATTCCACCTGCCCAACACCCAATTTTCGGGCTAGGTTAACTTTCTGAATACTCACTCAAATTGAGCGATTCAAAGCTCGATCCTGCATGGAAAAATCCAAGGAATCCAAATATAAAGTCAGATCAGGTGTTCAACCACTCCTCAGTGGTCAAACCAGGGAGTACGATCAACGGCACTCATGGCAAGGAGCACACAATGCCAACATGAACCATCATTGCATGGTCCTTCTTCCCAGCCTTCTCCGGCTGGTCTGACTTCCTGTTGGAGCAGTTGCATGCGCAGTGTTTTTCTTTGCCACACACGTAGCACTCCCCCTTCTTGTGACCTTTCTTGGTTCCCTGCTTGGTACCCTTCCCCTTCTTGCCTCCCCCTCCACCTTGAGGACACATAGCATAGCAGAACTCGATGTTGCCGCACTATCTCTCCCACCAAGCCGCATCCATACATTGCACAAGTACTCAGCCGCCTTCAGGTACTTTAGCTCATCGGCGGACCAGCCACCTACAAAGGTGATCATGAGACTCCAACTATTTGGCAAGGCTAAGAGGAGGACTATGGCTTGCAGCTGAAGGTCGACCTTCAACTCGGTGGCTACAATCTCGGGAGCAAGGGACTTGATCTGCTACAAAATCTCCATGATGCCATCGCCTTCGTTGGCTCGGAGGGTGAAGAGCCTCTAGAAGACAAAGAGCTGGTTAGCGAGGTTGCTAGAGTGGTAGATGGTAAAAAGCTTCTTCCAGGCCTTCGCAGCCTCCGTGCATCCTTGAATCAGTGCGCTCTGCGTCGGAGTCAGTGCTGACAAAAAAGAAGCAAGCGCCGTTTTGGTGTGGTTCTTGTACTTGTCCACTTCCTCCATTGTGGAATTGTTTGGAGGGGCTTTCTCTTTACCCTGACCAGCTCAAATAGACCTTTGACATTGAGGTAGAACTCAAACTGCCACCTCCACAATGGGAAGCCAATCCCGTCGAACTTTGAGACGGCGTCGATGCTCTGTTGCTCGGTCGTTGTCATGGCGCATGGCGGTAGAGTGAAGTTTGTGGAGCTAGGGTCCTTCTAGGCACGTGGGCCCATAAAATTTTGTTGGCACTAGTGGGTGTAGATACACTCTCAAGGATGCTTAACCTTTGCTGGTTCACGCTACCAATGTTTGGGGCAGCCAATGGACACCAATGGTGAAGAGTGTGGAGCATAAGGATCACAGATAGGAGTGGGAAGAACACGTTGCATTCAATAGAACTGAATCAAAACACGTTTTTTTTTAGTTAGCACGATGAGCTAAGCTAAGCTAAGCTTTCCAATGCATCCAAGCATGTACAAATTGGAGCAGTAGAGCCCCTGTTATGACCGTCGAAGTCCCCCTTGGTGGAGCCGCCCACCTTGCCTTGCACGCTAGGCAACGTGAGGCGCTTCGACGATGACCTGTCGGAGTGCCTTTCCTCTTCCACAAGTCAAGGAATAGTTCACCCTTGTTCAGGAGAGTCCTCTGGTTTCTTCCCTTATGGCCCTGGTGCATTTGGAGGTCATTGGAGTTGAACTCGGATCACCAGCGGTGGATTATCCCGCCACCCATGGCGGGTACCAAGTTCCACCCGCCCAACACACGAACTTTGAGCCTGGCTAACTTTCTAAATACTCACTCGAATTGAGCAATTCAAAGCTTGATATTGCATGGAAAAATCCAAGAAATCAAAATATAAAGTCAGACCAGGTGTTTGAGCACTCCTCAGTGATCGAACCAGGGAACACGATCAACGGATCTCATGGCAAGGGGCACACCATGTCAACAGGATCTTGGAGCAGCGCAAGAGCAGGGTAGGCAGTCAGTGGATCCGGGTAGACAGTCTTGGGATCTGAGTCAGGAGAGCGAGGGACCCCTCATGACAACACCGGCACCTGACGGTGTCAGAGGCATACCCTGGCCATATGGGAAGGTGAGAAATGATGGACTTGGATGGTTCAAAGCCAGTACAAGATACCCAGGAAAAGATGGTGATTGAGGGCGGATCGGCCATGCCACATTGCAGGAGTGGATATAGGATATCCTGTTACGTTTGAAGTGCACCCTATGGCATTAGATTGCATCAGTGGATGCTGAAAACAAGGAATAAGATCAATCTGACCTTGAGAAGCCATTGGAGGATGATGAACCATATGAAAATAGGTTCTTGAGGACGTCCTTCACCTTCTTTGACAATGCTCCACCAGTATTGAAATACAAATGTGACAGTGTAAAAGCTCAAAGTAGCGCCACATGCCTGGCATGTGTTACTTTTGTCTGTGGTGCAGCAGCACAGTCAGATGCAGTGGTTATGGAGGTGGATCTGCGTACAAGGGTGCACATAGGTTCTTGGAATCGAAGTTCCAGTGTTGGGGTTCCGGTTCCAATATCTCGGAACCGTTCCAGAACCATGGTTCTCGCATTTGGGTTCTTGGGGGGGGGGGGGGGGGG
>SZWC01002827.1:85666-98984 GCA_023375785.1 Penium margaritaceum | reverse complement strand
GGGGGGGGGGGGGGGGGGGAGGCAAGTTCAACACGTTGTTAGTCAAACATGTAAAAGTGAGATGGAATCCTCATAATCCTTGCCACATCGGAATGGCCGTATGACAAGCACACCGATGTTTCATTCGTCATTTGTCATTTGTTCTCATCCATCGGCACATCAACGCGAGGATCAGTAATCCTCAAAACCTCGGGATGGGTATTATTGTCCATTCAATGCACTTGGTGGTGCTGCAGCTCATGCCTGTCCTGTGTATTGTGAGAGTATGGCATGCACGCAAATGTGCTTTGCTGCCTCCTAGAATGTAGAAGTGAGAAGCTTCACAATCTGACTGACGACCGCTGAGTTTGACCAACAACTTTAGTGTACATGAAGTATGGTTGCAACTCTATGTTATTTTGCACTTCATTTTAAGGAAGCTTCCTCTATGAGGAATCTTCCAGCTCCAGAGATTGGAAATTCCTTCCTCAACAGATGATGTGTACATTGACAATGTCATCATCAATCCTGGACTGACTTATTTCTGTCAGTCTCTATGTTCCACTATCATTCTTCTCTATCTCAGTGCAACCAAGCTCCTCACCAGTTGCATAAAACAGACCACTTCTCTGCCCAGTTCCACCACTAGTAGCAGGTCATGGCCACAGTGGCAGATAGAAGCAGTAGCAGCAGAGGCAGCTAGTGGCTTTCGGAGCAGGCAGCAGCAGCAGGGTGTGCAGCATGCACCAGCAGAATCAGTGGCTGTGTTTTCAATCGACAGCATTGTGCACCATTGCACCAGAAGGTGATGCTGGAAGTCTGTGGTGCGCTAGTGGCTCTGAGCAGTATTGGCAGAGGTACCTAGTCGCAGTAGACAGAGTCGTCAGCCATGAGCTGCATCCAACACCTCTAACTGTAACCGAGGAACATCAGCAGGAAGCATCAGCAGCAGCAGGCAGCAGAACTTGGCTGTCAATGATTTGCTGCAGCGACAGGTAGCAGTAGAAGCAGCAGCAGCAGCAATGGCAGGCAGCAGCAACAGCAGTGCACCTGAGTGGCAGGAAGCAGCGGCAGCAGCAGGCAGGCAGCAGGAGGCACCTGCAGCAATGGCAGGCATCAGAAGCGGCAGGCAGCAGCAGTAGTGCAGCAGAGTTTTATCATTTAACAGCACATCCATCCATCTATAAATGCTGCAGAGCGAGTTATGGTTAGTCACACCAAATTCACACACTTGACGATCAGTGTATCAAGAAGTGTATTTCTGCATGCAAACATTTTTCACAAAACATCCACATGACTGAATGTCAGCAAAGCCCAGATGTCCATTCCTTACATAGAATGGAGTCTTTGTGATAGCCGTTTCTGTAAACAGTCCATGTTCATTTGTTTGTTCACTTCCCAATACACTTTCTTACACCCAGTTTCGTGGTAGAGGCAATTGGTCATACATGTACAGACTAGCAGCAGCAGTGCACCTGTCTTTGAGCATCCAACAGCGTAGCAGAATACGTCCCCCTGTGACTGCTACGGAGCAGCAGCAGCAGGTAGCAGCAGCAGTAGCAGCAGCAGCAGCCAGTAGCAACGGCAGACAGAACATTTCTGAGTACCACTAGCACCAGCAGAGGCAGCCCAAAGCAGTGGCAACACATTGCTCAGCAGGAGAAGCTGCAGAGGCAGTTAGCACATTGCTCAGAACCACCTATACCAGCAGCGGCAGCCAGCAGCAGTGGCAGCAAACACATAGCTCAGCGGCAGCAGCCGTAGGGGCAGCCAGCACATTGCTCACAACTACCAGCACTATCAGCAGCAGCCAGCAGCAGCAGTAGCTAGAACATTTCCCAGCAAAAGCAGCTGCAGGGGCAGCCAGCAAGTTGCTCAGCACTACCAGCACCAGCAGGCCAAGAAATCGGCAGTAAGTGCAAAAATGGCAGCAGTACTGGTTGCAGTGCTAGTAGCAGTGCTGGCAGGGATTGTGGCAACATGCAGCACAGCGAGCATGATAGAGAAGATGAGCTTGAGCGAAGAGAGAGCGACTGCAGAAGACTCTGCGGATGACGAGTCAGATGATGGTGACGGGGATGTTGGTGACAAGTGCAAGAAGAACAAGGCAGTCATCTTGCGCTTCTTCAAGAAACAGGAAGATGATCCGGACAGAGCAGGTTGCCAAACATGCCACAGAGATTTTTCTTGCATGAAGAGCTCCACCAGCGGCATGAAATTGCATCTTTGTCTTTCCCACCCAAAGTTGCTCAAGGAGTTCTAGAGGTCACTGCTGCACTACAGCACACCATTGCAAATGCCGTCACTGCCACTATGGAAGCTCTTAGGGCAGATCCAGGAGCAGGTGCCACTGTCATTGAGCGTGCCATTGCAGGAGAAGGGGTAACTTTCAACAAAAGGTACTGGATCTTGTGTCTGTGGAAGCACGCCATTGATAAAAAAAACTGTCTTTCATGTCCATGGAATCATTCTGGTTGGAGAAAACATTTTTGCATTGCAATCCCACTGCTCAGCTGCCTGGCCGCATGACCATTGAATGCGGCATTGTGACAGGGGCGGGTGCTTTCTGTTCTTGGTTAAACAAGGTGCTGAATGAGGTTACCTCCGCCATCAGTTTTACCACTGATGGCTGGAATTCCAATGCAAACATGAAGTATGTAGGTATTACAGCACATTGGGTGAATGATTTAAGGTCAAGTTCATGGCTCTCTTTCCATGCCATTCAAAAATCACCGACTGCACTGAAGATGTTTGATGTCTTTTCTTATGCACTGAAAGAGTGGGGGTTGTGGTCACTTGTGTTTTGCATCACTGAGGACAATGAGAGCAAAAATAACACCATGATTGACCAACACATCATATCATCAGGCAACGGGTTTGTGAAGGCTGGTGACATAAGATGTTTGGGGCACATCATGAACCTGGCTGTCAATGATTTGGTGTCCCTCCCCGTTGTCACCGAGGTCATCGGCAAGGTAAGCGCTATTGCCACATGTTCCACACGCGCAGCACACCAAGGGAGCAGTCCCTCATCACTGCAGCCTCTGCCGCCAGTGTCAAGTACCTCTCTCTCTCTCTCTCTCTCTCTCTCTCTTTCTCTCTCTCTCTCTCTCTCTCTCTCTCTCCCTCTCTCTCTCTCTCTATCTCTCTCTCTCTCTCTCTCTCTCTCTCTCTCTCTCTCTCTCTCTCTCTCTCTCTCTCTCTCTCTCTCTCTCTCTCCATCTCTCTCTCTCTCTCCTCACCCCTGACATGTGCAGCCGCATGTTGTTTCTGTGCAAGGTGCTTGTGACATGGCTGGAAGAATATGAAAGGGAGGGCACATTGCTGACTCCGATTGCTGAGGAGTGGGCCAACATTGCACTGCTGAATATCATCGTGAAGCTGTTCAAGTCGTACACAGATGGCATAAGCGGTGACAAGTACCCACCCTCATTCTGGTGATCCCGTTCTTTGAGTCCATGATCACGAAGATCCATGGATGACAGGTGCGGTAAATCAATGTAGAGAAGCGGTACAGAGCAGCCGGCAGACTCACCATGAAGGATCAGCTTCTTGCAGACATCAGGCCCGGACTTGAAGCTGTCCAGGAAAAGCTGGAGAAATATGCAGCCCTGCTAACAGACCTTCACGTGCTTGCAGCCGCACTGAACCCACAATTCCGATTGTGCTAAATTGACAAGATGAGTCGGCTCATAAGCATCATGTCTGCAGCTGGACTCCAGGTGAAGATGATCGAGCTCTTCTGCCCATACTACACCAGGGTGGAGGAGGCACGTGCCGTAGCTGAAGCAGCAGCAATGGCGGCAGCAGAAGCAGAAGAAGCAGAAGCAACTACAGGTGATAAGAGCCAGATTGTACCAGCTGCTGCAGCAGTGCCGGAAGCAGCAGAGCTACGCCAAATCCGTCTGCTTCTGCTGTAGCAGGAAGAAGAGGATGAAGAGTGGCTGCAGGCTGTGCTGGCATATCCATCGCAGCATCTATTTGTGCCACGAGATCCAGCCCCCCGGGTTGCAGAAGCAGCTGCCACCACACTTGAGGGTGAGGTGGATAGGGTGGCCAAGCTGCCAGTGAAGGACCCGGTGTGCAACGTGCTGCGTCATTAGCAAAAGAAGCAAAATACGTTTCCATCCTCCTTCCTCGCTGCCATAGATCAATTGGTGGTCCCAGCCACGGCCATCCTGTCTGAGCGCCTCTTCTCCCTCAGCCAGCTCGCCATCACCAGCTTCCGCCACTCGCTCGACCACTTGACGGTAGAAAATCTCCTCACCATGAAGCTGTAGATCAATGAGCGCAGCTTGCTCAGGTTTTCAGTTGATCGCCATGGCAATGTGGCCCCACAAATAAAAGAGGAGGAATGTTGTGTGAATTCACTACGTCGAGTGGCCACAACACATTTGGTTGGCGAAGCAGCTTAGGAGTTAGTGGGCCTGAGGTTGCTTGACACTGGTGAGGATGATTTGATGGAGGTGGGAGTGGGTTTTAGGGGTGACGATGGTGAGTGAGAGTATAGTTGTACAGCTGATTTTACATGCATTGTTATTGAATATCATAAAATTTCATATTGTGTTGCAATGATTTCACTGAAAAATGGCGATGATGACCTTAAAATTTCAACAAGGCTGATACAAAAGGAAACCCCAGGTGTGCATGACTAGGGAAGAAAATGAAAAAGTGTGTGTTCATGAAGCAACGCTTGGTGGGTTGAACATGTACTGTTTCCCCATAGTCATGAGTCTCTTGTTAAGGTGAAAAAGTGAAAATTGTCGAAATGCAGACTTCCTGTCCCTGGAATTCTTCGAACAAAAATTTCATGCAACACATGCACTTCTGTAGAACCGTGACAAACCAAGGTTCTGGGCAGAGCTGCGGTTCCAGAACCAGAACCACGGTTCCGGTTCCAACTTGAGAACCATGGTTCTGTACCGGTGTGTACTCATACCTATGTACAAAAAATCCACCAAAGGAATTTGAGACCGAGCTGTCACATTACATTGTGTGACAGCTTTTGTTTTGGGCGACAGGAGAGGGTGTCTGGATACGATAACTTTGTTTCCACCAAACTTCTGACACGTTCCAGGTACACGTATTGACGCAAGCCGTGCGTGGACTGGTGTACCTACTGCCTGAGGAGCTGGTTGAACTATTATGTAGTTTTGGATCTAATCCAAGATACGCTTGGGACTTAGCCCACAATGTCTTCCAGGCTCATGCAACAAGAGCTTAGCAGCTTGTTTGAACACCCTTCGGCAAGTCTGCATCGAGCGACGAACGGCATGTGCAGCAAGGTACGGGGTACATGTTCTTTCTTGGTGGCACTTCCGTCTTGTGGCACAGCAGCAAGGAGGGATGCATTTCTCGCACCTCATCCAAGGTTGATTATGTGGCAGTTGGTGCATGGGCTGCCTGAATGATGTGTCTGTTACATGATATGTGCCAGTTCTTACCTGCCATCACGATCTGTTGTGACAGCTGGAGTAAAATTGTCGTTGCACAGAACTGAGACATGTTTCATGCAGGCACAAATCATATTGATGTTGAGAATTGTTTTTCCATGACTTGGTATTACAAGAGGTAATCTCTGTCATCATGGATGGGGACCGATTTAGAGCGAGTTGACTTCTTGACGAAGGCACTGGCATGTGGAACTAAATACTGCACCAGGTAATGGATGAGCATGGGGTGTTTTGCAAAGTATTGGAATTTCCTATTCCTTGTATCTCTGGCTGTGCCTACATAGAAATGTGTTACATCAGGTCATTGGAAAGTGTTGGCTTTCATCACGTGTGCGTTCACTTGTCCACTGCTTATAGTGACCTCTTGGGCCATATCCATGCTTGTGCAAATATGCAATGGTTATGCAGCTGGTCCAATTTAGTGACCACCCGGCGACATGCTCGGCTGAATGTGCTGCCTGTGTCAACCGTCTGTGCCATCTCGGGGCATTGTTTGCCCCACTTGTAGCCATTACAATTTTCTTGGTGAACTGACCACTTGGACCACTTGCATGGTTTTGCATTTTGGACCAGTGGAATACTGTCATAACATAGCATGCGTGTGGTCATTGCATTTTTCTTGCCCTCCTGCTTCTATTGGTTCAACTGGAACTTCGTTTTGACGAGTGTGCACAGCCGTGGAACCTGCGGCAGCTCTATTTTTTTTTGTGTTCCCATCATCTTCTCCCTCTGTACACATATGCTTCCTTGAATCTATGCGCATCTCTCCTATCCTGATCCTTGCTGCTCTTATGCGTGCCTTGCATGATAGCATGAGTGCCAACTAGGAAAGTGTTGCCAAGTCAGCAAAAGCAATGCTAGGAAGCTTCCTGAGATCTTATCACTCCCAAGAACTCATTTGCATTGCAGAGAGTTTATGGTAGGGATTCCCACACTCATGTATTTTCTCTGTGTTTCTCTCCACATAATGCACAGGGGTATGTCCTTGAACCCACCAAGCTACATTGTTGCAATACACTTCTTAATATGAGGGGGGAGGGGGTGTTCTGGACGTTCAGACTGGGAAAGTGCTAGAAAGCTTCCTAGCTTTGCTACCGCTGATGTGATGATACTGTCTAGTAAGCTGACAAACTAGGAAGCAATCAGGCGCAAGGAATAATCAGGGCTTGGCTAGAGAGACGCGCAAAGTCTCATAATCTTCAATATCTTTGCATACATAGAGAGAATGACAAATGATAATCACACAACATGAGTACATGCAATGGCGCACAAGCAGATAACGCATGCGGCAGTGTCGGCTTGTCCTAATACCAGCCCAAAATCCCTGTTCTGGCAGTAACTCTATACATAGTCAACCGAATGCAAAACCATCTGAACCTATGGATGCAAAGTTTCAAGCCAGATGCAAACATGCACGTCAAAAGCCAGTCCACCAAGGAAACTCTACATACTGTAGGAAAACAGCACGATGCCCCAGCAAGCACCCCAGACACCGTAGTATATGTTTTGCAGCTGTTGGTGGGTGTTTCCACCACCCGATGGTGCTTTGGCACCAGCTGGGTCCGTATCATGGATGTACACGAGCATGGATACGGCCAAGGAGTCACAGTAAGCTGTAAAAATAGATAAGTACATCTCACATCAAAACATTTCCCCATGATAAAATGCTAGGCATGTCCATACACTTGCAGAATTTACACAAGTGCGCAACGCGATGCTCAATAGTCAATGCAAGCACATCCCACTCTCAGTTATCCTCAGGAAAGGGATGGAGCCCGACAGAACTTTCCGACATGAACTTTCCACGTGCTAGTTCCTTGGTCAGGAAGTCAGCTCACTGCATGTGCGTGCCAATCCAGAGGATAGAGATCACATGTCGCTCCATAAGATCATACACAAAATGATTCTCATCAGTAATTTGTTTTGTGTATGCATGAAACACACCAGAGTTTTCTATGATGGCAAGAGCACTTTGGTTGTCATAGCATAGAATGATGCAAGGCACAAAAGCACATCATGACAAAACAAACACTGTAGCTACACCACCTAAGCAGGCCTAACCCCCAGTGCAATAGACTCAGCCTTTGATGAGCTGCATGCAATGTAGCCCAGCTTACTGTTGTGCCATGACACAATGGTTCCACCTAGCAAGAACACATAGCTCGTCCGACTGCGCCCTCCAGAGCTCCAGACCCAAGCATTGTTTGTGTAGCTACTGACTTCCACCGAGCACTGTTTGTCAAAAGTCCAAGGTACGGTGTAGAAACCACGTTTTGCACCACTCACATAGCCACATGACGGGGTCTAGCCCAAGGAAACTATAAGAACTGTGCAGTGAGGTTGACGTTCAAGGAAATTCTGAGTTGTGTGGTCATGGCCACGTACACCAAAAAGTAAATGAAGCACAAGTACAGGGTCACGCCCATCGTCTCCTATAATTTTGTTCAATCCTCCACCTTGAGGGCATCCTGCCCTTCAGGCGTGATGGGGCGGAGGCTGTGGAAACTGCAACAAGGATTTGAACAAAGCACTCTTTACAAAATGAGCAAAATGTACCTGGTGAAGGAAGATTATGCACCAATAATGGTCACATACGATCTCCATTCCGAGGAAAAAAAATGCAAGACCAAGGACTTTCATCTTGTACGCAGCCTACAGGACTGTTTTGACCTCCTTCATAGCCTCCATTGAAGAAGACATGATCAGGAGGCCTTCCACATGGACCAGGACGGCTATGACATTCTGAGCTTTCTATCCAAGAGAGGGATGGGTTGGGGTTTCTCTGCATGTATCTGATACGCATCAATGTACCTGTTATCTCCTGGTCCCACCACTGAGATGACTGCTTCAGGCCATGTAACGCCTTGTGTAAGCACCAGACCTTGCCACTGATCTGAAAGCCAGGTGGCTAAGTCTCCTCCTTTAGAGTTTCATGGATGAATGTGTTGTTCACATCCATTTGATGTATGTCCCTGTTGTGGTGAGAAACAAACCAGAAAAGGAAGCGAACGCTGATCATAGAACCAACGGGAGCGCATGTGTCAATAAAATCTACATCCTCAACTTTTTAGAATCCCTTGGGTCTCAAGCCAGCCCTGTAGTAATCCAGTGTGCCATCAGACTTCACCTTCCTACAAAAATCTCACTTGGCCTATGCACCCTTGTGCACAGATAGGAGGCCAATAAGCTCATAGATACCTTTCTCAGTGATGACTCTCAGATCATCCTCAGAAGTGGCTGGCTACAGTTTTGCATTCTGAATTAAGAGTACCTCCTTCAACATACTTGGATGAGACACTGTAAACGGAGAGCTCCGGGTGGCCACGACACATGCCTGTGGACTAGACTTGACCACCACAAGATGAGCTATGCCATCACAAGCGACCAAGAACTAACAGTAACAAAACTTGTGGCCGATAAGGCACGCAAGATGCACCTCAATGTAGTCAACCTGGACATTCACGCCAAGCGCCTTTGCACAAAGCTTGCCACTCTCAACACTGAAGGTAGGGCGTGTGGATGCTAGGCCAGCCATCTACTGATCCCTGAGGCTAGTCATCGAAGACGACCACTAGGCTTGCAGGAGTAGCCCGATGTTGAGGTGCTCATTGTCAGTGGCCGGATATCAACGTTCTACAAAACGGGTCCCGACATGGGAGGCCACCAACCGCTCTTGGTATCTCAAACAAGATAACATATTACTCTCAAACGAGGGATCCATACTTTAGGTTTGTTTGGTTTGCAACGTCACGAAGTCCGCATGAAGGTCTTTAGTGTCTACCCTTGGTTGGACACTCGGTAAGGAGTCTCAAATGCAAGAACTGTAAATGGATGCATGCAGGGTATAAGATTTTGTACTTGCAGAGCTTTGCTAATGCTTTTGCTTCCAGTGGCTCCACAGGAGCCAACCTCAGCCTACAGTCCTACTTGGCACGTCATAAGACCGCCATGTGTCATCCTCAAGGCAGGTTCTAGTAAGCTTCCTAGAAGCTTCCTGTCCCATCCAGGGCCACAAAGAAAAAACGCGGCTGTCTCGGGTTTTGAGCCCACGACCCATGAGCTCCGGTGCCTGTCACAAATAGGCCACAATGTTGTGTTTCCTATGATGATCTCCAGGGGACATACCCATCATGGGCAATGCATTCCTGGCCTATCTCAAAACAGACCGAGGAGACGTACTCCATAAAGCATTGCACGCCTTGTCTTTTCGTGCAACCAGCCAGCTAGCCAGTGGACAAGGTGCATACCATTCAACAAATCTCTCCCTTGCACCTCTGTCCATCTGTCGCTTACTGGGCTCCATCGATACCTTGGGGCTCACCCTTCCTCTGCCGCACTCCTCATGCCAAATCCATGAATGCCAGCATATTGCAAGTCGCTCTCCAGCGCCTTAGTCATGCAGTCAACAAGCATGCTCTTGGTTCCACAGTGCTGCAAGTCCACCCCGTTCTTCATGACCAGGTCACATGAGTAGTGGTAACATATGTCGATGTGCTTCGTTCGGCGGGAGATGATCTCATCTTCAGCCATCGAGATGGTACTCATATTGTCCACGTATATAACTGTGGCATCGTTTTGTGGCACTGTCATTTCACCAAGAAGGCTGTGCAGCCACTGAGTCTCCTTGCACAACTCAGACAGAGCAACGTACACTGCCTCAGTAGTGGACATGGAAACACAATCCTGCTTCTTGCAAGCCCATGAGATGGCAGTGCCATTCAAGATGCACACGTATCAAGAGGTGGATTTCCGGTCGTCAAGATTTCCTCCCCGGTCGGCGTCGGTGTAGCACTTGAGGCGGAGGGGGTTCGTACCTTCTTGGCCTCCAAGGACAAGGCACATGTGACGCGTCTTCTCTACGTAGCACAAGATGCGCTCGACTGCTTGCCAATACTGTGGCCCTGGGTTGGTCACAAACCTACTCACTTGTCCCACAGCAAAGCAGATGTTCGGACAAGTACCTACCATGGCGTACATGATGCTACCCACGGCGGACTAGTAGGGGATGTCTTGCATCCCCCTTTGTTTTGCTTCATTTCTTGGTGACATTGAAGCCTTCAGTTTTACATCGGTCGTCATTGGTGTGCTGACAGATTTGCAGTCTTTCATGTGATAGCGCTTTGGTACCTCACCAATGTATTTGGTTTGGTTGAGTTTGATGGTGCCTGCTGCTCGGTTGCGGTGGATGGCGATCCCAAGATAGTACTCAAGAGGACCCATGTCCTTCATTTTGAACCTTTTGCTGAGGTCAAACTTCAGCTCATCCAGTAGCTTGACCAAAGTTGTGGCTGAAACTGACGCTGCAATGCTCGACCTTATCGGACGCCATGAGCTCAGTCGCGTCGCCACTGTGCACCACGCTGAAGCCGCTAACGCGACCATGGCCTCCGCAGCAGCAACAGCAGAAGCAATGGACCAAGAACCCACTGTCGTGGAACTAGTCAAACGCGAAGTCCAAAAACAGATGGCAGCTCTCAAAAAAGCCCATTCTGCTAGCACCAGCACCAAGAAGTCCAGCACGAAGTCCAGCACCAACAGCACAACTACCAACTCCACCAATCCAACAACTAAACGCTCCCCCAATGCTGCCATCAGAAACGCCAAATCTGTCCACAATGAGAACAGAGGCTACAAGAAAAGCAGCCACAAGAACGGCGGGAGCAACGCTCCTAAGGGCAGCGAAACCAACAAGCGCGACAACAAGCGCAACTCCATCAAACGCGACAACAAGCGCAGCCCCAACCGCAACAGCCACCACAACAGGCACAACCACAGTGACAAGCAGAAGGCCAACAAGCCACCTGGCATCACGAACAACAAATCCTTCAAGCGCAAGGATTCAAAAAACGCCTAAGGCCGCGAAAGCGGCACACATGGGCAAGCCTCCCCTTGCATGATCTTGCCCTTCTGCTGTTCTCCCAAAAAAACCCTTCCCAGGTTGAAAACCGCGTCACCAATAATGGTGTCTACAATCTAAGCCGCAGGATCCTCTTTCATAATGAACTCAATGTTCTCGGCCTGGGCCTGAACTTTGTAATACGACCCAGGCCATGCTCTTTCTCTGCCATCATGCCTGACCTGAAGAACCTGTTCAGATCTGTCAGGCTCATGTGGTTGTTTAGGGAAAATCCTCATAAATCTGCTCCTAGATTTAGGGTCCCCAACCCATCATGGATGCCACCCACGGCACCAAGAGAGTTGGAGGAACAATTTCAGCTACTGCTTTCTGAATTAGCTGAATTATACAAGAGCACCAAAGCATGTAGGAGAAGTAACATCTCCAAAAAGTTGTGGGCTACACTTCTCTCACTCCGGAACGACAAGTCCATCGTGATCAAGGCTGCTGACAAGAATCTCGGCCTTTTGATACTCGATAGAGATCACTATGTTCGAGAATGCCTCTCACATCTTCTTGACAGGTCCACCTATGTTCAAGTTGAGTGCAACATCGATCACATAAAAGAGCAGCTCCTCTCCATCAGGGAGAACTGCTCCAAGTCTGGACTCCTGGCTGAGAATCTGTGGAAATTCTTTCTCCAAGAACCCAAAGGAGGGTGGCAACCCGCTGCCTTCTATGTCCCCATGAAGGTACACAAGACTCCAACAGTTGGCCGACCAATTGCTGCATGCTACAGTTGGATTACAACTAATGTCTCAAAATGGCTTGACTCTGAGTTGCAAAACCTTGGTTTGCAACCAGCCAACTTTCTTGAAGGACAACTCCTCTCTACTTTTAGAGTTGGAAACCTTGGAGCTCCCGCCGGACACCATCCTTGCCACGTACGATGTTGTCTCTCTTTATCCTAGCATTCCCATCTCTAGAGCCCTCAACTACATTGAGGGACTTCTACTCCTAGCTAGGCATCCAAAAACTCCTGTCATCATGCAACTCCTCTCATGGGTCATGCACAATTCCTATGTAGAGTTCCAAGGAGTGACATACAAGCAATTCAAAGGCACGGCTATGGGCACTCCAACAGCCCCGGCCTTTGCCATCTTGTTCATGAGTTATTTGGATCTTGAGGTGAAACGAGCATGTCTCATTCAATCCCTTCTCCATCGTCGATACATCGATGATGGCCTACTGCTTTGGATAGGAGACAAGAACAGCCTCCTCCTCTTTCTAACATCCTTCAACTCCATCGACGACAACATCAAGCTCAAGTGGGAGATCTCAAGTTCTACAGTGGACTTCTTAGATCTCACACTATTCAAGGGATCAAGATTTGAGGCTACAAAAACTCTGGACGTGAGAACCCTTCAGAAACCCATGAACAAGTACCTCTGCCTCCCTTTCGGCAGCTACCACCCACGGAGTTGCCTCCGAGCTTTCATTCTCTCTGAGCTCCAAAGATACCTTCTCAGGTCATCGTCAGCAATGGAATACCTCGACATCAAGAAGGCGTTTTACTCTCGGCTCAGAGCTCGTGGCTACCCACAAAAATTCCCAACGGCCGGAAGCAATTTCAAAGCTCCAGTAACGCTCTGAACTTTCTCCATCTATCAATGCCTCAGAAAGACCCTTGGTATTAAGACTCTCTTGAACCCACGTTCAGAGAGCTTATACCTTGGCTTGTGCTTCCGCCGGTTTTCTAGACGACTCCGGGGGCTCAACAACAAAGTTTTTTGTGGCAGGCCAATCATAGCATGGAGACTACCTAGAAAAATCAGGACGTACATAATGTCCTCTAGGTTAAAGCATGAGCCACCACGCTCCCACTAAGCGACCCGGCAAAAACCCTAGACCTCAACAATGCGAGCTGCTCTCTCATGTATATGAGCACACGTGTGATGTTTGTTCTGCATGGCACTGATGAAGGCCACCAGGCCAAAACCGGTATGCCAATTTGAACTTTTTCGCACGTCGCTCGCCCCCCCCCCCCCCC
>SZWC01002827.1:71742-85603 GCA_023375785.1 Penium margaritaceum | reverse complement strand
CCCCCCCCCCCCTCTCTCTCCCCCTTGCAGTACCGTGCCCTTGCAGCTCTGAGATGTCTACCCCCCCACACAGTCAGATCATCCATATACAGTGCAACGAGCATCAACCCACTCCCATCATTGCGCATGTACATGCTCGGGTCATTTTGGCAATGCGTGAAGCAGAGACCGGTCATGAAACTTTCCATCTCTTTGTACCATATCCTTGGGGCCTGTTTTAGCCCGTAGAGCACTTTCACCAACTTGCACACCTTGCCCTCGAGAGCTTTGACTCCTTCGAGCACCTCCATCAGCACTTCCTTGTCGAGCTTCCCATAAAGGAAAGCTGTCGTGACGTCCATCTGGTGTATCTCCAGGTTCTTTGCGGCTACGATGGCAAGAAGAGAGCGGATGGAGGCAAAGGTCACGACGAGCACAAACGTCTTGTCGTACTTTGAGCCCAGGTGTTGAGAAAACCCCTTTGCCACTATCTTCACCTTGAACGTTTGAATTTTTCCGTCTTGCGTCTTCTTCACTTTGAGGATCCACTTGGATCCCACCACGTGGGCCTTGTTTGGTCTATGCACCAGCACCCATATGTCATTCTTGGCAATGGACGCGAGCTCGTTATCCACTGCCTCCTTCCACTTGGCCGCATCCAGGCCATTCATCGCCTCTGCCACTGTGGATGGCTCTTTCTAAGCCATGCACGACCAGCTAAGGTCAGTCCAATTTTCCTCATACCACAAAGGTGCTTTCTTTGGTCGCAAAATGGTACTGGTGCGGCTTCCTGCTTTGCTTTTGGTGCTTCCATAGGTGGTTGTGTGTTGTCTCCGTTGTCGTCAAAAGAGTCGTCAGACTCCAAGTTAGACTGGGAAGCCCTAGACGCCTCTGTATCCACGTCCATGTCAGATGCTACATCATCCTGCGCAGCTACTCTCCCATCCCCACCACCTGCTGGCAAAGCGAGCCAGTTTTTGGGTGCTTGGTCTCCGGACTCAAGCAACACTATCCACTCTCCCGCATTGGGAACAAGGATCAGGTCCGGATGCTCTCCCTTTCCAAGGGTGTGCTCATCAAACTCAACGTCGTGGCTCCTCATGAGCTTGCCTGCTGCATAGTCCCAAAGCCAATAGACTTTGTGAGACGTGTCGTACCCAACCATGACGCACTTTTTGGAACGTGCATCTTGCTTGCCTCCACCTTCTTCCGACTGAATCTTCACCCATGCAGTTGACCCGAACGCCTTCAGATGAGAGGCGTTGGGTCTCTTTCTCGACCATGCTTCTTGTGGGGTCTTCAACTACTTTTCCTACTCCTTTCCATGCTTCCGTAAGGTGGTTGCTGGTATGAGGTTCAAGAGGTAGCAGGTTGTTGTTGCAGCTTCAGTCCAAAAGCAAGGTGGGAACTTCACGTCAAAGAGCATGCTTCGCACCATGCTGAGTAGGGTTTGGTTCATCCTCCCGGCCACACCATTGCTTTGGGGGTTGGAAGGGGTGGTTTGCTTGTGGCGGATGCCATGATGCTTGAGCCAAGGCTTGCATGCCTCGTACTCACCCCCGTTGTCACTTTGGAGTGTCTTCACCTTCTTGGATGTTTGTCGCTCTACCATGGCGACGAACTCCAGGAGCTTCTCCTTGACCTCTCCCTTTGCTTTGAGGAAGTAGATCCACAACTTGCGGCTGTGGTTGTCGATGAAGATCAGGATGTACTTGATTCCTCCGTTAGATGTCGTGTGAAAGGGTCTGCACACATCATTGTGGATGAGGTCCAAGACAATCTCCGCTTGTTGACCTCCTCTCCCAAATGGCTTCTTCTTTGTCTTCGCTTAAAGGCATGGTTCACACAATTTCCACCTTCTCCATGGTTCACACAACGTACACCCTTCCATTCCGCGGACTACCAATTTCCCCTGCATCTTCTGCAACGTGCTGTTGGCCACGTGGCCAAATCGCCAGTGTAAAAGCTTAGCGTCAGTGTCCTTGGTTGATGTGGCGGCCACAGCGGTCACTGGCGGTGCATCCTTTGGCTTCGGTACCACTGTCTTGGTGGCACATGCCAGTCCCTCATCCGACGACTTGGAGACTTTGGTTTGAAGCACGTAGAGGCCGTCAACTCTTGGAACTTAAAGCATGAGGTTGTCTTTGGTGTACAAAAATTTGATATCATTTTTTAGGGCCACGGCTTCCCTTGTTGGTGAACACCACTGTCATGTTGTTGTCGGTGATTTGTGAGAGCGACAGCAGGTTTGCTGCGAAGGAGGGCATGTACACCAACTTCTGAAGACTGACCTCCTTCTCGTTATCGTTCACGTTGAACATAATCACCTTGTCCCCTTTGCCCATGGCTTGGACAACACCGCCGTTTGCACACTTGATTCGCATGTCAGATTCGGCCATGGAGACAAATCCACCCTCCTCTTTTGAGGAGTGGTGGTTGGTGCCCAAGTCAAGGGCAAATGCCCTTGGCCTGAGGAGCGTTGCCCCCTTCATGGACAACCCTTCAACCATCATGTTGGTAAGCTCCTTCTTCTCCTTCCCACCTTTGTTCCGGCCATCTTTCCTAGGACTACGGCAGTCCCTCGCCTAGTGCCCAGCCTTGCCACAGTAGTGACTGTTGCGTGGCTTCTTAGAACTCTCTCCGCCACCATTGCCTTTCCCTCCACCGCCACCACTTCCGCTATTGCCTTTACTGGAGCAAGAGCTTGCACCTTGTCCACCAAAGTGAGAGGCATAGGCCGAAATGTTTACCTCATTGCCACTGCATCGCATGGACTCGTTGTGGACGTGCTCAACGGTAGCCTCATATGTCAGATCTGCCTCCTTCCAACCGCCAAATACGGTGATCAAGGACTCCCAACGTTCCGACAGTGCCATCAAAAGGATCATGGTACGCATGTTGGAGTCAAGATTCCATTCCATTTGCTAGACCTCTTGCAGCACGTTGTTGAAGGACTACAAAAATGTGGGTATCGATTCTCCTTTCCTCACCCTCATCAAAATCAACTCTTGGAGGATGAAGAGTCGGTTTGCAAGGGCGTTTGATTGATGCACGTGTGAGAGTTTTTCCTAGGCTTCGGTAGCCGACGTGCATCGTGTGATGTGGGAGTGTTGAGTCTCGTTGATGGACGTCACAATTATTGTGAGAGTCATGTTGTTCTTTGCTGTCCATGCTGCAAGGTCGGTCGCATGCGTGGTTACTGTCGCATCGGCGGATGCTGTATTCGTCCTTTTTAGGATGTCGAGGTAGCCACGCACGTTCATGACAATCTCAAACTGCCATGTCCACAAGGGAAAACCTGTCCCCGTGCATTTGGACATACCGGCCTCAAGGCGGGCTTGAGTCGGATCCGCCATTTTTGGCAGCTGCTCATCTTCTCTGCTTTGCTACTACTTTGCTTCGTTGAGGCCGATGAGGATGATGAGGTTGCTGACTCCGACCGCTGTCAAAGGTGCAGTTGGTTCCGTTGCATACCCCTCCTACTCATGATCGCCTGAGGCGATGGTGCCATTGTGAGAAAAACGGACTCGGGGTCATACCACCTTCTAAAGGGATAGAGCTTTATCCCGCTGGGGCTCGAGGGTCTTATCCAACATGGACACAGCTATTCCTCATCCCCTAGTCTGCCACGTGCACGCACCCTACCTGAAGAAGCTGATGGAGCCGATCTTCGTGTCCTTGTTGTACCTGTGGGCCCTGCAAGATCACGCATGAATCGGTCTTGGAAGCGTGCCTTGGAACCAGAAGTGTGGGCCCACAACCCTTTTGTCCATGTGTCGGATAGCAACGGTCTAAAAAATTGGTCCCGACATGGGAGGCCGCCAACCGCTCTTGGTATTTCAACCAAGATAACATATCACCCTTGAACAAGGGATCCACACTAAAGGCTCGTTCGGTTTGCAACCTTACAAAGTCTGCATGAAGGTCTTTAGTGTCTACTCTTGGTTGGATACTCTGTGAGGATTCTCAAAGGCAAGAGCTGTAAACTGATGCATGCAGGGTACATGCTTTTGTACTTGCAGAGCTTTGCTAATGCTTCTGCTTGTAGTGGCTCCACAGGAGCCAACCTTAGCCTACAGTCCTACTTGGCGCGTCCTAAGACCGCCAAGTGTCATCCTCAAGGCAGGTTCCAGTAAGCTTCCTAGAAGTTTCCTGCCCCATTCTGGGCCACAAAGAAAAAATGAGGCCGTCGCGGGGTCTGAGCCCGCGACTCATGAGCTCTGGCGCCTGTCACAACTAGGCCACAATGGTGTGTTTCCTGTGATGATCTCCAGGTGACATACCCATTATGGGTAGTGCATTCCTGCCCTATCTCATAATAGACCAAGGAGACGTACTCCATAGAGCAGTGTATGCCTTGCCTTTCCGTGCAACCAGCCAGCTAGCCAGTGGACAAGGTGCGGATGGACCACAAGTGTAATGGAAGAAAGTACACGCACACGATCAAGTGTGACTTTGGATAGTGCTGCTGACACAAGATTAGGCGTGCCAAAGGGAGCACACATAGGCACGAGACTTGGTGTGCTAAAGGAAAATGGAACTGGCACGGGAGCATGTGTGCTAGAGAGGACTAACACAAGCACAGGAGAAGACGTGCAAGTGGGAATTGACACTGGCATGGGAGTAGGTGTGCCAGAGTGAATCGACGTGGCCACGGGACCCACAGCAAAGATGACCAAATTTTCATCAATTGGAGACTGGACTGCGGGTTAGGAGGCTTGAATGTACCCATCTGCAAGTTTAGACTCCTCCATGTGCTGGAAAGCCATGCTGGTGGGAATGTGGTTGGTGGACAGCAACAAAATGCTGGACAGGTCATGGTAGGTTAAAGCCTGTAAGAAGAGGTTGTCTCAAGAATCAACGATGCGGTGACGAGCGGGCTCTCAAGTGTCAGGCATTTGATCTAACAAGAATTCCAAGGAGGGTACACATGTGACCCCAAGGTGAGACATTGGACCCTTGATGTTCCTTGGTTGACCAGGCATAGGCAAGGAATCCAGAGACACAAGCAAGGTGAAAGTCGGTGTGATGGAGAAACTAGAGCTCGTACATAGTGACATGGTTCAGAGGAAAAATACTCTAGAAGACCGCATCGAGACCGCATGGGACGGACTGCATGCTCCGTGATGTAGTTCTAGCGCTTGGACACATCATTTTTCTGTGGTGTAGCAGGGCCAATGGGCTGGTGAAAGACACCGTGCTCAGCAAAGAAGGTGTTTATGTTAACTAAGAACTTGCCACCAAAATCCAAAGAAAACGTATGATGGATGTGACGAGAATGGCAATCTATTATCACGAGCAATAGGCGGACCGCTAGGTTGGCATTACTCTTGTGGCAAAGGCTATGGACCAACAATATCCGGGTGAAGTCATCAGTCAGGATGAGAACATATTGCCCTCTATCCAAGAGAGACTCAAAAGAGAGGGGACCAAGAAGGTTTTATTGGATCAAATTTAGCGAATGTAGTGCCTTTGAAGTGGATTCAAGGCAAGTGCAACGATGCATTTTACCCTTAGCACAGAAGCGAAAGTCGGTCTTGGACGGCTTCTTGAAGGAAGCCACATCAAGACTAAGGGCTTGATGATTCTGAATGATCTTGGACATAATGTTGCATAGGAAAGGGGCAGTGCAGTAAACACTCGTGTTTTGGGGAGAGGAAACCTGTGAAAAAAACACACAAACAGAAGCAAGGAAAGGAAAAAGTCACATGGAGTAGAACAAGGTACATGATACAAGCTATCAACAACTGCAGGAAAAATAATAATGACACGTGTGTTAAGAGAATCCATTTGGACACAGTAAGAAAGGTGCTCAATAAAGAGACCCACACTGGTGTTAGTAGAACAGGCTAGGCTGAAAGTCAAGGACAAATTGCACATTGGAAATGTACAAGGGGCTCAATTGGCCATTGAAATACACCACCCCAACACCCTAGACAGGAAAGAACTGACAAGATCCTGTGTCAACGGACCAAAGTGATGCAACGGGACAAAGCATCACAAATCTAGTATGACAAGAGGTCATGTGATGGGTGGCATCCGATTCAATGGTCCAGGCGCCACTCACCTTGCGACCTATCTTTGATACAGTTCAATGGGGCACAGAGCATTGTGCTTCTATTGCATAAATAGCAGAGGACTCGGAACAAGTATGAACTCCACAGATCTGTGACTTGTCAAGCAAGTTGGTAGTGTTACGTCCATCCTCATCACAAGCCGACTTAGCTCCCCACAAGCATCATCATGAGAAAAAAAATAGTAGGATAAGCTGTCTGTGGACCACCCGACTATGACACTACACTTACACCTCCCTAAATGAGCATCGTCAATCGCTGACAAAGCTCTGCAATGGTGCGACCCGGAGAGTCCATGTCTCCGGTGGCTCCTAAAGCGGCGGAAGGTGCAACTATTGCTGAGGTCATTGCACAAACCATCTGAGTGGTGCCGGAAGATGTTCACTGTGTGTGCCTAGTCTGGAGGCCACGTGTGATCTGGCTCTAGTTTAGGGACTGCTAACACTATGTTTAGCAATGAGTACCTCTGTATTACTGGACAGAGCATCCACTTCCAATGCTCAATGGATGCTGCTACTGCTGCAACTATTCCTCCTGTAACTATTCCTTGTCAAGTCTCTTTTTCCCTTTCTTCTCCTTTATGGCGGGGCCATGCCCTAAGCTGAGGCAGGCAGGAAAGAGGGAGAAGAAGAGGAAGAGGAGGAGGAAGAAGGGAGGGTGATAGGAATCATCAGAAATGCGGTAATCACTACGAACAAAGGGCTTGCCTAATGCACCTGAGCAGCCTCCCTAGCCGACGTTGCTAGAAATAGTAGTATTGAGTCCAAGGGAGTAGTTTGAGGGAATCACGTATCTCGATGAGGGTAGGATGAATTGAAGTAAGTGAAGAGGTTGGTGTACTCCATGTGCGAGCCGAGCATGACGGTGTCGACCGGTTGTATGTAGGACCCTCCACAAGTGCCAAGGCAAGTGTGCATGCACATCGCATGTTACCACTATCATGTTGGCAACTCCAATGCTCCATTTTGCAAGGAGTGGAACTCCCCGAGTCTTGTAGTCCTCATCGCATGAGTCTATGTGACGAACAAGGCCAGAGCCAACTCAGACCCACGGCGAGGGTCGGCCCCGTCACTCGTCTCAGGTGCATCCAAGAGGGGACAAGTCTACAACCGTCTCCTTGGAGCAGCGTAGAGAAAACCGCGCAAAGATCTTGGGGCTTTTTTAGTCTGGCAGGTTCTGAAAGTCTGGTAATGGCTGAGGACGTAGGACCTGACCCCCTCAGCATCAAAACACATTTGGAAAAGAACCTCCCAATAGTCGAACCCAGTATCACTGTTGTAATGAGGTGATGATGTCTCTATATCATTCGGTCACCGCTACATGGAAAGGGAAACCTCAGGTATGGGTGCCCATGGAATGGGCAGTCCATGAAATGAAAAGCAAGTCACCTGTCTCCTGGGGGTCTGACGTGCTGGTGCCAATGATGCACCAACGGGTGTGTGCTGTGAGCCAAGGTGTAGCCAATCCAGCTGCATGCGACTTCCGCGTGTCCGTGCATCTACATCCTCCTCTTTTTGAGTTGTGCTCTTAAGGTAGTGGTTGCTGTCTGACAGTCAGGGGAAGTGGCTTGCAAATTGTGAGGCGTAGATCTGGCTATGTCAGGTGAAGTCTGATGCAGCCCAAACAGCCTCTCTAGAAAGATGTAGATCTCCTTACGAACGTTGGACTATGCCTACTACTGGTGCTAGATCTCATCCTATGTCTTCAGCAGCTAGTCCGTTGCCTAGCAGCTGATCGCGCCGGCTCCAGATCCTTCTCCGGCTCAATGAGCCCGACAAAGAGCTGGAGCTGGAGTGATCAGCTGGCCCCTTTCCCTCGTCGTTGCTCAGTACCATTAGCAAAGTTGAGCATGGGTCCGAACGGCAAAGTGGTCAGAACGGGAAACCAAAAGCGTTTCTCAAAGACATGGAATGCAGGCATAAAATAATGTCCCGGCCGAAAAATGATAAGGGCGAACGCTGAAATCAGCAGCCTCTCTGCTAATGTTAGCAAGGGGTTGCTGACATCAGCAGTGTCAATGATGACTTCAGCAGCTGATCCTTTTTGCTTCTTGAAGCTGCCGCACGAGAGGAAAGGGAGGGGGTGACTTTGTCATCCACTTCTTGCAGCAGCCGTGGCTGTGGCTGCTTGCGACTGTTACTATTGTTGCACAGCGGGACTACGGAGCTACACATCTCATATATGGCCAATGGTGGGAAAATCACGCACTGGCATTCCAGTGCACTAGACTAGTGCGCTCCATCATCATGCACTAACACCATACACTCCACAACGATTTCACACAAGTAGTGTGATCCCATGTATTATCTATACATTATCTGTCCCTCTCCAAACTATAAATATTTTTCTTTCTTTCTCTCACCAGGTCTTCCTCTTCATTCCTGTATTCATGCCTCTCTACCTCTCTCTATTTTTTAACCCCTTCTCTATTTATCTCTCTCCTTCTCTTTCCCTATTCCTCTCTTTCCATACCTCTCTCTCTCTCTCTCTCTCTCTCTCTCTCTCTCTCTCTCTCTCTCTCTCTCTCTCTCTCTCTCTCTCTCTCTCTCTCTCTCTCTCTCTCTCTCTCTCTCTCTCTCTCTCTCTCTCTCTCTCTCTCTCTCTCTCTCTCTCTCTCTCTCTCTCTCTCTCTCTCTCTCTCTCTCTCTCTCTCTCTCTCTCTCTCTCTCTCTCTCTCTCTCTCTCTCTCTCTCTCTCTCTCTCTCTCTCTCTCTCTCTCTCTCTCTCTCTCTCTCTCTCTCTCTCTCTCTCTCTCTCTCTCTCTCTCTCTCTCTCTCTCTCTCTCTCTCTCTCTCTCTCTCTCTCTCTCTCTCTCTCTCTCTCTCTCTCTCTCTCTCTCTCCCCTACGATCTCTCTCTGTCTTGCTACCCCTTGCGCTCAAATAACATTCTCTATGTTGGTGTAATCACCCGTTTTTTAATAAAACAACTGTTTTGGGAATGTTTTGTTTTGTGCTTTGTTTAACGAAAAGAGCATATTCATTAGCAGCTGACCTATACTAGTCCTTATCTTTTGTAACCGTGATATTTGTTTTCTAAAATCTATGACATCTCAGGCACATAACAGTCTTACAAAAGTGAAGTTCTGAGACTCTAGTAGCCGTCTCTTAAGGGGGTTAAGCGGAAGTTAAGCTCTGACTCGTAGAATGGCCGGCAGGTCGTTTTCTCGCCTCGGAGAGTGAAGGCCGTCGATTTCAGCCCACGGCATGCAGGATAGCCTATCGTCTCGCTAATCCGATTGCCGTTGGAAGACCGAGAGAGACTCGTCTTGTTTCTATGACCCCCCCTAGTGCGAGGCAAAGTGTATATGGGTCAGTGCGGTTGATTTGGGTGACAAAGTGCACTTATCATACACTGAGTGTGCGATACATTACAATTTTCATAAGAAATCGTTTGCACTTGTAGTTTATCAAACGTGGGACATGGTTTGCAAGGATTACATCCTCGCACATTGAACAAAACATTAAGAGCGATAACAGCATTTGTCGTTTCTGAAAAGAAGGTGGTGTTTTACAGCGGAACAGATGCAGTCGTTCGGATCGGTTCTGTCCATTAAACTTTTTCCACACTATCTGACGTCAATATCAATTGCGACAACTTTTGTTAGGAAAAATTAACCAGGGATCACGACGGAAATCTGTACAATATCAAGGTATGCATCGTAAAACGTGACGATGAGTAAATTTTGTCAAAATTTCTCTCTTCAGGAAAAGTAGATCATTGACCGGTCTCAACGTTGGTGACGGTCTTCAAAATCATTCCATTTTATTTCAAGAACTTAAAAAAATACTGGCTCACTCTGAAACTCTCGCTTTTCGTAATCGTTTGAAACGCTGCATCAAAAGATCAATAATTCTAGTAGTAGATTAACAGTTCCTCGGAAAGCAAAATTCGATTTGGGTTTTGAATCTAGCGGCAAGTAGGTTTCGCGTCTTGATGTCGAACTTTGATTGCAAACTACAATGGTTTACAACATCAAGTGCTACATGATTCCTTGTGAAACAGCCTTTTCGATACGAGGCTGTCGCACACCGAGTGCGTGATAAGTGCACTTTTGCACTCACTTTGAGTGCACTGGCCACATGCACTATCCCCGTACACTGGGGCCACCTCTAGACAATCTTGCAAGGGCCAATGCCAAGAAGCTGTCGAATTCACTGCAGGCCATGACACCGGGAGTACACCGTCGTCGATAAGTAGACAGCCGTCGAGACGAAAACGACAAACTGATCTTTGTGGTCTATCGTACGGTTCATAGTAACAAATCGGATAGCGAAGATAAGAAATTTCGGTCGTAGTCCACACAAGACTCTCCATAAAAACGTAGTACAACTGGACTTTTCGAACATATCTACGTCTCAAAGTCAATTGCATCTGTAAGAGTCTACCAAAACAGGATAAACCATAATTTTTGCTGCTCTAATTCTTTTATATGTCTTCAAAAAAATTGTATTGATGAAATTATGTAATTTTGTTCAACCACATATTTACTGGCCATAAACATGCATAGAAACACACACTCTTATAAGAAATACAGCCATAAATTTTTACCTCAGTGCAATCCTTCCTTAGAATAAAACAATTACTGGCCATATAAGACAAATTGATGTGTGTAATTGGACACATAAGACAAATGAGTGCACTGAATGCGCTCTTAGTGTACTTTTGTATGCTGAGTGAGCGCACTTGCCACATACACAGGCCCCACGCACAGGGGTCCTTCTTAAGAAGAGAAAGTTTTGGCCACATAAGACAAAACATCTTTTTCTTGGACAAAAGAGACAAATGAGCACACTGAGGGCGTTCTTAGTGCAATTTTGTATGGTGACTCATGGCACTTACCACATACACTAGCCCCACGCACTAGGGTTGTTCCTAGGAAGAGAATTGTTTTGCCATATAGAACAAATTCGAGGTAAGCTTGGACACATGAGACAAATCAGCGCACTGAGTGCGCTCTTCGTGTACTTTTATATGATGATTGAGTGCACTTGCCACATACACTAGCCCCACGCACTAGGGTCCTTCTTAAGAAAGGAATAGTTTTGCCACATAAGACAAAAAGTTCAGGTGTGCCCAAACACATAAGACAAATCAGCGCACTCAGTGAACTCTTCGTGTTCTTTTATATGGTGATTGAGCGCACTTGCCACATACACTAACCCCACGCACTAGGGTCATTCCATAGAAGAGAATTGTTTATCCATGAAAGACAAAAGCACACTTCTCCCAAACACTATTGAAGGAGTGTAGGCATGGGTGTAGAGAAAACCCTTTGAAGAGATCACACTGAAGGCACACACCAAAGAGGGAGTGTATGAAATGGCCACAATTAACCATACCTCACACATCTACCTAACTTCAATACACAGCTGTGCAACATAGCAGTTTCCGCTGTTGCTGCAGTACCGCGTAGCCACATGGGTGGGCAGTGAGAGGCTACGCAGTCGCTGTTACTGCTGCTACTCCTTCGGCTACTGCTGTGCTAATTCAGATGCTTCTGTTGTACTGCTGGCATTGCCTTTTCTAACACTGCTGCTGCTACTGTGTTGCTTTAGTCGTGTTGCTGCAGCCCATTCCTAGGCCTACACGCTGTTTCTGCCGATGCTACTGCTGCTAGCTGCTGGTGCCGCACGCTGCTGCTGCCGCCTGCCAGTGCCGTTGCTGCCGTGCGTTGTTGTTGCTGCTTGCAGCCGGTCCCACTGCTCACTGTTGCAACACATTGCTGCTGCCCCGGGCAAGTGCTGTTGCTTTGTGCTGTTGCTTCCTATATGAGCTCCGTGTTACTGCTGCTTGCTATTATTGGTGGTGGCTCGTACTGCTGCAGCAGGTCATTGGCACTACTCTGCTGCTATTGTTGTGGCGATGACGGTGACTCACGTTGTCATTGCCTGTGCCGCCCTCCACTCGAGGCGGTTGTGTGGTGATGTTGCTGCTGCAGACGTCTTCGCAGCGTCTCTGCTACCACTATCTGCTACGGCGGGTCCTAGGACCTCAACTAGAGTTGTGACTCTCACGACCACTGTGGATCTCTGCTACTTTGATGAAATGAAAAAGTGCTAGGAAGCATCCTAGCCTTTCTGCCGCTAACATGGTTACACTGCCTAGTGAGCAAAAGCACTAGCAAGCAAATTTATGGAAGGAAAAGCAAGGGTTGGGGTAGGGATACTTGAAAACTCTCATGAGCCTCAATGGCTTAGGATGCAGAGAGAGAATGATAACTACAAGCATACAATATAAACATCTGTCGTGGTGCACGGCGGGTGACGCATGCAGAAGTGTCAGTTTCTCCAAAAACCGGCCAAAAACCACTCTTGTGGATGTAACACTGTGCACAGTCATCCAAATGCTGTAATTGTCCGACCCTACGGATGCAAAGTCTTGAGCCCGATGCAAAGACTGCAAAAATGCACATGTCTGGCAACAACCGGTAGACATAGAATGCAAAACATGTAAATTGGGCCAGAAAGCCAGTCCATTGAGAAAAATCTAGGGACTTCAAAAACACCACAGAGTGCCCCAACAAGCACCTTGGACGCCATTGCAACTGTCTGGCAGCTCTTGGTGGGTGTGGCCACCACCTGGCGGTGCTCGAGTGCCAGCTGGGTCCGTATGAGGGATCTGCACGAGCATGGAGACGACCAAGTGGTCACAGTAAGCTTTACAAACAGACCGGGATGGCTCATGTCAGAACTCAGGCCCCAACCCCCCCAAAAATATAGAGTCCTTGATTTGACATGACCCCAACATCCAATTGCATGTGCCTCTCCCATTCATTTAGATCAAAAGCATTGAGGGTGTGAAGCAAGAACGGTACTGCAAAGGTATACTCTTTTGTGCAATAATGTACTCTATTATATAATCATCGGTTTAAATCATAAGTGTATTTGTGCACCCCCCGCAGCTACACTCCGATAAAATGTCGCAATGCACTTCCATGCATGGTGGAAGGGGATTCAGGATGTCCATACTCACTCCCTCCTCCAATCACAATACTGTAATGGCAAAGAGTAGCAAGGTGTGTAGCTCATAGACATAGAGAATGCACTAGTGTACTTGACGACAATCTAACTTTCTTTGCCTATGGCTTTTTTATCCTGAGCTACTGACAGCCACCACACAATCAAATTCTGATTGTTGTCTCCTCTTGTAAACAGCGGAAACATGATTCTCCTTGTAGAACAAATCCAACGGCTGGAGAGGAAACTTCGTTGCGACACATGTGACACATGCATGCTAAATGAAAGCCATGTTGATTCTTGTGAAACAGGCAGTACAAAAAAAGAAGCGCCTCAGAAAGTTTCAGGTCCCGTGTGACCATGAAACTAGTAGAATGTCCAGAATGGACAACCTGGAAAACACAATGACTGCATCCTGACTGATGTCCACATCTTGTCAACATTATTCTCTGGACAGGTGTGCAGTCTGGGCAATGATGTCAGTACCTGAGAAATGTGCCTTGATGCAGTCCAAGCACATACGACCTTGAATTCACCTGAGAATACATGAACTATTTGATATACTGTACTTTCATGTTTGGAGAATGTGTTGGAGAAGGAATGTCTTTTTCACATTATCTCAACATTCCAAGAGATCACCACTACTTGATTTCATGTTGAGGTGAAACTTTCTTGGAAAAAACCTTCACTTTTGATTGATGGCCAATTGTGGGACT
The DNA here is from genome assembly GCA_023375785.1 of Penium margaritaceum. Classification (NCBI taxonomy): domain Eukaryota; kingdom Viridiplantae; phylum Streptophyta; class Zygnematophyceae; order Desmidiales; family Peniaceae; genus Penium; species Penium margaritaceum. The sequence continues at coordinate 71,876 of SZWC01002827.1, read as the reverse complement.
TAAAAACGAAGGATCAATCCTTCGCTTTTGCATTGGGTGCAAATAGGAATGCATGCATGGACACATGCATGAAAATGCGTGCATGCATGCACGTGTGCACCCACTTATGCATGGAGGCAAGCATGCATGCGCAT
>SZWC01002827.1:3416-30915 GCA_023375785.1 Penium margaritaceum | reverse complement strand
TGCGCAGCGGCTCTGGGAGCCGGCTGCGACTCGAAATCCGGTCGATAATCGACCGGATCGAGTAACAAAATTACCATCTGGAGAAATTGCTCTGATAGGCCTGCCGAGGCGTCCGGTGGATGATCCACCTGATCCGGCGGATCATCCACCGGATCCAGTAGTGCAGGTTGTTACTGAGGGACTTAGCCAAAAATCTGGCTCGGCGTCCGAAACTCAATAGTACGTTTTGTTACCCGGGGACTTGGTCAAAATTTTGACTGCAGGTCCGCGGACAGGTTTCGAACCTCGTCACACCCCATCACCAAACTCGACCCAAAAGTGGGTAGGGTGTGTGGAAACAGTGCAGGGGACCCCTACACCATGTGCAAGTGGATCTGCGCCTTGGGAAAGGCGCTTCGCACGTGAAGGAAGGCGCCACGGCGTGTAAGCGCCATGTAGGTGTTAGGCGTTTATATGGTGGGTGAGACCTGCGCTTTGGCAAGCATACCTTGAGGTACGCTTGGCCGAATCGCACCCCGTTTGGTGCGTTGGAAAGCTCATGACTAGCCCTATAAATGTTGTGATCATGTTCATGTTCATAAACTAACGCAAAACGATGTTATTCCCTTTGCAAACTGACTGTCTCTAAATTCCTGCTCACATAGCGTGAGGCGACGAGAAAGCTCACGCTCAGTCTCAGATTCGCCCAAAACAGCAGACGTGAACCAATAGAGCCTATCACACCAACTTCGGGACCGCGTCCACGTGGTTCTCATCCTAACAAAGGGTTATGGGCCCACGGGTCTGAACGCCTCCAACGTTCACGTCTTCCGCAGCGCACGCGATCGTCATCTTGGACGTCGCCGTGAAGTTCTTAGAACTAGTCGGAGTAGCAGCTGCGCACATGGCGCAGAAGGAGACAAAGCCCATTCAGAAGTATGCAAGCGGCCCGGGCTTTGGGCTATGGAGGTGGCAGTTCGAGCTGCACCTCTCGCATAAGGGGCTGCTGGACGTCATGTTGGGAAAGGATGTGCTCACAGAGGCGACTGCTAAGGACGTGGAGAAGCAGGCCTTCGAAAAGAAGAATACAGAGGCGCTCATGCTCTTGGTGTCCGGGACGGCTGAGTCGCAGTGGGGCTACTTCCAAGGCTGCAAGCTGGCAGCCAAAGCTTGGCAAAAGCTCTGTGCCATCCACCAATCCAAGTCGCTCGCGAACAAAATCTTCACGATGAAGCGGCTCCTCACGGTGAGAATCGAGGAGGGAGATGATGTCATCTCTGCCATGCAGCAGATTGAGTCGCTCGCCTTGCAATGCAATGACGTGGGGTGGAAGATCGACAAGCAGCTGCAGGCGATGGCTCTCCTCATGGCCCTACCTGATAGTTGGGGCCCACTCGTCAGTGTCCTTGGAGGATGGTCAGAGAACAAGCTCACCTATGGCGCGGTCGCAGAGTACATCCACAACGAGGCGCAGCGACGGAGCTGCGGGGAGTCCTCGTCTTCCTCATCGGCCCTTGTCACCAAAACGCGGGGTGGTGGAAGCGGGGGCCGAGGATGTGGCGGAAAGGGCGGCAGTAAGAAGGGCGCCAAGAAAGGTGCGTGCCGCAACTGCGGCAAGGAGAGCCATCGGGCCCGTGAGTGCCCGGAGGAGACAAAGACCGGCGGCAAAAACAGCAAGGGCCGGTCACTCCTCAAGGGCAACAAGAATCACTTCCTCAAGAACGCCAACAGGCGTTGCCTGGATTCCAGGGCCGAGGAGCACACCCAAGTCGAGAAGGTGGCGTTTGTCACCTACGAGAAGTCCTCCAAGTCAATGGTGGTCACGAACGACAAAGTCGAGCCGGCGGCCGGCCAAGGCGACGTGGAGGTGGAAGTCGTGGTGGGCGGTAAGAAGGAGTTGTGCACAATCCGTGATGTGCATCACGTCCCCGGCCTGGCTGACATCCTGAGTGTTAGCCACTTGATGGACAAGGGATATGAGGTGCTCTTCCGCAGGAAAGGCACAGTTGTGTGCATCGACGGCGACGGCGAGGTCGTGCTGGAGGCAAAGCACGAGGGCGGTTTCTACATTGTGGAGACCAAGGTGGTCCCCGCGGCATCCGACGCAGCAGATTCGCAGGAGCGCGTCGTCAACATGGCCAATGGAGGAAGCGCTGATCTGGAGCTCTGGAACTAACGGTTGGGGCATTCGGCGCCCGCAACCGTTAAGGAGATGGCGAAGCGTGACATGGTGCACGGCCTCGTTATCAACGGTGCACACGCGTCAGCAGATGTAGCAGCGCACAAAAAGTGCCAGCCTTGCATTTTGGGCAAAATGCGGCGCAAGTCGTTCAACGAGAACGTGGCTCACGCAAAGGACCTGCTGGAGGTCGTGCATATCAACGTGTGCGAACCGTTCAAAACGCCGTCAAACGGCGACTTGAGATACTTCGTCACTTTCATTGACGACTGTAGCAGAAAACTCTACGCGTACTTCATGAAGCGGAAGGGCGAGGTCCTGGACCGGCTGAAGGAGTACGTCGCAGCGGTGCAGAGGCAGACTGGCCGGAAGGTGAGAGCGCTACGCAACAATAATGGCGAAGAGTACGTGGGTTGCAGCGGGTGGATGAAGCAGCAGGGCATCAAGTGGGAACCCACTATGCCGTACTCGCCACCGTCCAACGGAGTGGCGGAGCGGGCGAACCAGACGCTGCTCAGCATGGTGCGGACCATGCTTGTGGATGCGGGGTTGCCGCAAGGGTTCTGGGCAGAGGCTGTGTGTACAGCGAGCTACACCATCAACCTCACCCCAACAGCGGTGCTGAAGGGCAAGGACGGCTGGAAGACGCCGCAGGAGGTTTGGAGCGGGCGCAAGCCAAACGTGGCGCACCTGAAGGTGTTTGGGTGCAAGGTGCACGGGATGGTGCAGGCGGCACAACGACGCGAAAACAAGCTGGAACCGCGGGCGAAGCCGTGCTTGTTCCTTGGCTACGAGAGTGCGTAAAAGGCGTACCGGCTGTGGGACCCGCGCACGCAAGAGATCATCCACAGTCGTGACGTCGAGTTCGACGAGCAGCAAAGCATAGCAGCAACAGCAACAACATGAGCGTCGGGAACACTCCAAAACAGGGGGAGTGGTTCCAGCTCCTTGACTACGAGGAGGAGCCGGCGGACGCGGAGGTTGATGATGCGGTGTCGGAGCACGGCGGTGCAGCAGGTGCAGCAGCCGATGCGGAGGACTCGGACGACAATGCAGCTGGGCTAGAAATCCGGCGGAATGATCCGTCGAAGGAGGCACCGCGGATGCCGAAGCGCGCACTCCCGGCGGAGTTCGCGTCGGGCGTTGGAGAAGATTTCTCTTGACGCACCGCCCGTCCGGTTGATGGTTCACCAGAGCAGGAAGAGTCCTCGGGGAGCCGTCTAGCCAATGATTCATCGGAGCTGGCAGAGTCGGAAAGATCGCAGCAGAGCGACGAGACGCCACCAAGACTGCCGCGCCGTAGCGGGAGGCAACGGAGAGCGGGGAAGGGTTTTGACGCAGGCACGGGTTGATGGATTGGCATGACACGATGCATGCTGGCTGCTTCAACGGAATCGACGACCGTGCAAGAGGCACTTACGCGGCCGAAGGGGGAGCAGTGGAACGCCGCCATCAAGTCGGAGTTGAAGTCCATTACTGAAAATGACACGTGGCAGTTGGTTGACAGGCCGAAAGACGCCAAGGTCATCGGCTCCAACTGGGTCTTCAAGACCAACTTCACAAAGGAAGGAGTGGTTGACAAGTACAAGGCGCGGCTCGTGGCGAAGGGGTACGCACAGCGTAAGGGCAAACACTACGATGAGACGTTCGCCCCCGTCACCAAGTTTACAAGCATCCGGGCGATCCTTGCAGTGGTGGCCGCAAAGGACATGGAGCTCCACCAAATGGACGTAAAGACGGCCTTCCTGAATGGCATCATCGACAAGGAAATCTACATGGAGGTTCCCAAGGGGGTGGAGGCGCCGGAGGGCAAAGTGTGCAAGCTGCGGAAGTCCTTGTACGGGCTAAAACAATCGCCCCGATGCTGGTACCAACAGATGGACAGCTTCATGGAATAACTTGGCTTCAAGCGCTGTGAGGCGGATCACAGTGTGTACGTGCGGCGCAGCAAGAACCTCCATCAGATTATCGCACTCTACGTGGACGATCTGATCTTGTGCTCCTCAGACTTGCCGAGCCTACAGCAGCTGAAAGAGCAGCTGAGCAGCAGATTTGAGATGTCGGACATGGGGGAGCTGGAGTTCTACCTCGGGGTGAGCATTACGCGGAACCGGAGGGCGCGCACGCTTGAGCTGGGGCAAGCCAAATCCGTGGCCGAGGTGCTGAAGCGGTACGGCATGGAGGCCTGCAAACCAGTGTGTTGTCTTGTCTCCACGACCTGTGAACTAAGTACGGCAATGGCGCCGCAAACAAGAGAAGAGCGAGAGGATATGACAGGGGTACCCTACCAATCGGCGGTGGGCAGCCTCATGTACTCCATGGTGGCGACTCGACCAGACCTGGCCTACGCGGTGGGCCAAGTAAGCAGGTACGTGGCCGATCCAGGACCACTACACTGGCNCTGGAGTTCTACCTCGGGGTGAGCATTACGCGGAACCGGAGGGCACGCATGCTTGAGCTGGGGCAGGCCAAATACGTGGCCGAGGTGCTGAAGCGGTACGGCATGGAGGCCTGCAAACCAGTGTGTTGTCTCCACGACCTGTGAACTAAGTACGGCAATGGCGCCGCAAACAAGAGAAGAGCGAGAGGATATGACAGGGGTACCCTACCAATCGGCGGTGGGCAGCCTCATGTACTCCATGGTGGCGACTCGACCAGACCTGGCCTACGCGGTGGGCCAAGTAAGCAGGTACGTGGCCGATCCAGGACCACTACACTGGCAGGCGGTCAAGCGCATCCTCCGCTACCTGCAAGCAACGCGGCACACACGCCTGAGGTTCGACGGCAAAGGGCGGGTGGACCCTTTTGCGTCTCGTCTACTACACGGACGCAGACTATGCTGGGGATGTGGACAAGCGGAAGTACACATCCTGCTACGTGTTCTTCCTCGCTGGTGCAGTGGTCTCGTGGTGCAGCAGGAAGCAGGACTACGTGGCCACCTCCATAGTGGAAGCTGAGTGCATCGCACTGGCCGAGGCGATCAGGGAGGCGATGTGGCTCCGCAGGTTGCTGGGGGAGCTGGGCGTGCCGCAGCTGGAGCCTACGGTGGTGCAAGAGGACAACACCGGCTCCATCTCGCTGACTAACAACCCGACGCAGCACAGTGGACAAAGCACATTGACGTGCGTTATCACTATGCACGGGACATGGTCGAGAAGGGGCAGGTGGTGCTGTAGCATTCCAGCACGCACAACATGCTTGCGGATTGCTTGACCAAGGCGCAACCCGCGGACCGGCACGCGATGAACGTGGCCGGACTTGGGATGACCAGCTATGATGGGCTGGAAGGCGCAACGGAAGATGAGTGAGAGCAAGCAGGAGCATCAGGCATGGCAGGTGCAAGGGGGAGAATGTTGAAAGAATTGCCCCTCCGCATGCCCAAGTGCGGCGTCGGGAGGCGCCGACGAGCCGCGAGAAAGTGGAAACGCCACTCCAGCGGATCTGGCAACTTGAAGATTACTCGGATCCTAAAATGGAGGATTGACCCTCAAAGTTGACGAGTCGCTGAATCCGATGGAAGGTGTTTCGCTGGAATCGGACAATTATCGAGGGAGATATGGCCTTCCATTTTTGGGGTGTGTGCAGCAGCTCTGGGAGCCGGCTGCGACTCGAAATCCGGTTGATAATCGACCGGATCGAGTAACAAACTTACCATCTGGAGAAATTGCTCCGATAGGCCTGCCGAGGCGTCCGGTGGATGATCCACCTGATCCGGCGGATCATTCACCGGATCCAGTAGTGCAGGTTGTTACTGAGGGACTTGGCCAAAAATCTGGCTCGGCGTCCGAAACTCAGTAGTACGTTTTGCTAGTCAGGGACTTGGTCAGAATTCTGACTGCAGGTCCGCGGACAGGTTTCGAACCTCGTCACACCCCATCACCAAACTCGACCCAAAAGTGGGTAGGGTGCGTGGAAACAGTGCAGGGGACCCCCACACCATGTGCAAGTAGACCTGCGCCTTGGGAAAGGCGCTTCGCACGTGAAGGAAGGCGCCACGGTGTGTAAGCGCTATTTAGGCGTCAGGCGTTTCTGTGGTGGGTGAGACCTGCGCTTCGGCAAGCATAACTTGAGCTACGCTTGGCCGAATTGCACCCGGTTTGGTGCGTTGGAAAGCTCATGACTAGCCCTATAAATGCTGTGATCATGTTCATGTTCATAAACTAACGCAAAACGATGTTATTCCCTTTGCAAACTGACTGTCTCTGAATTCCTGCTCACATAGCGTGAGGCGACCAGAAAGCTCACGCTCAGTCTCAGATTCGCCCAAAACAGCAGACGTGAACCAATAGAGCCTATCAGACCAACGTCGGGACGGCGTCCACACGAGTCTCATCGTGACACTTGGCACCTTCGGCCTGTCAACCAGCTGCCACGTGTCATTTTAAGCAATGGACGCCAACTCCGACTCGATGGCAGCGTCCCATTGCTTCCCCTCGGGCTGCGGAAGTGCCTCTTACATGGTTATCGGCTCCATTGATGCAGCCAGCATACACCACATCATGCCAATCCATCGACCGGTGCCTGCGTCGAAACGCTTCCCCGCTCTCCGCTACCTCCCGATGTGGTGCGGCAGTTTTGGTGGCCTCTTGTCGCTCTGCTGTGATCCTTCTGACTGTGCCCGCTCTGGTAAATCATTGACCGGCCGACTCCCCGAGGATCTCTCCCGCTCCGGTGAGCCATCGACCGGATGGGCGGCGCATTGGGAGGATTTCTCTTTGACGCCCAATGCGAACTTCGCCGGGAGTGCGCGCTTTGACACCCGCGGTGCCTCCTTTGCCGGATCTTTCCACCGGATCTCCAGCCCCACTACATTATTGTTCGAGTCCTCCGCGTCGGCTGTTGCAACTGCTCCACCGTTGTGCTCTGACACCACATCATTGACCTCGGTGTCCGCCGGCTCCTCCTCGTAGTCTAGGAGCTGGAACTAATTCCCCCTTTTTGGATTGTTCCCGACGCTCATGTTGTTGCTGGTGCTGCTGAAGCTCTGCTGCTCGTCGAACTTGACATCACGGCTGCGGATGATCTATTGCATATGCGGGTCCTAGAGCCGATACGCCTCTTGCGTGCTCTGGTAACCGAGGAATAAGGACGGCTTTGCCCGCGGTTCGAGCTTGCTATCGCCTCGTTGCGCCGCCTACACCATCGCGTGCGCCTTGCACCCCAACACCTTTAGGTGTACCACATTTTTCTTGCGCTCGCTCCAAACCTCCTGCAGCGTATTCCAGCCACCCTTACCCTTTAGCACCATTGTTGGGTGAGGTTGATGGTGTAGCTTGCTGTACGCACAGCCTTTGCCTAGGACCTTTGCAGAAACCCCGCATCCACAAGCATGGTCTTAACCATGTTGAGCACCGTCTGGTCTGCCCGCTCTGCCACTCCGTTGGACTGTGGCGAGTACGGCATAGTGGGTTCCCACTTGATTCCCTGCTGCTTCATCAATCCGCTACAACCCACATACTCTCCGCCATTGTCGCTGCGTAGCGCTCTAACCTTCTGTCCAGTCTGCCTCTCCACCGCTGTGACGTACTCCTTCAGCCGGTCCAGGACCTTGCCTTTCCACTTCATGAAGTACACGTAGAGCTTCCTACTGCAGTCATCAATGAAGGTCACAAAGTATCTCAAGCTGCTCTAACGGTGTTTTGAATCGTATGCACACGTCGCTATGTACGACCTCCAGCAGGTCCTTCAATAACAAACTGCAGTACAGGATCCGGTGGATTATCCACCGGACACCTCAACAGACATTCCGGAGCCAAACCTCCAGATGGTACTTTGTTACTTGGTCCTGTCGACTATCCACCAGATTTCGAGTCGCAGCCGACTTCCAGAGCCGCTGCGCACACCCCAACTTTGGAAGGCCATATCTCCCTCGATACTTGTCTGATTCCAGTGAAACAACTTTCACCGGATTTAACAACTTGTCAAATTTAAGGGGCAATGATTGATTTGAGGATCCGAGCAATTCACTAGCCGTTTAATCTTCCGGCACTGATTTTCCTAATTTCTGGAGGCTTTTCATCGCCTCACGGCGCCGCACTTGGGCATGCGGAGGGGCAACTTCAACACGTTCATCCAATCCGGACCTAGGATTCTGGATCCATTCTGTGATCTGCAGATCTGATCCATTTTGCACCCTTACTTATAGGCACAAGCAGGTTGTGCATATGGGTGTAAACATGAATGAATGCTGACGATCTCTGGCGAGGAGGAGACATACCATGTAGGTAGGATGGAGGCGACCACTCAAGCAGAGCGGGTGAATCACAAGTTGTCATGGCACGTCGCCTCCACTCCCTGCGCCAGCGTTCCCTGCGCACTTACGACCACCCATGAGAAGACATGTATAATATGAGATTAAGAATAGTTTCAGGTGTGGCCCGGCTCTGAGGGTGTCTGGCCATACTACCATCGTCAGTACCAAACTCACAGCACGCACCAGGTCCAAAAAGTAGCAAGAGCAATGAGTGGTTGTCTTTACTACATGCCGCGTGGGACCATGGTTGAATTCCACCCCTTCCTGGGTGAGGCCGGGACTAGGACCCGAGCAGACCCACACCAACGCTTAGGAGCTGGCCCTGACACAATTTGCTGCAAAGACCCATGCCAGGAGGGCGGCTCCACTATATGGATTCCACTCCCTTCGCCAGGGTCCCAGAGAGCTTGTAGCTCACTACAGGAGGTATGCCATGCACCTTTGCGCGTGCCTTGGAACTTGCGGTGTGACACTGTTGCTTTCCCAGGCTGGAGCGATCATCTAGATCCTTGGGATTGCACAATCATGGAGCTTCGCCACTCGCTGCCGCTGTACAATCAGGAAGGTGCAAGTGTGTTTTCACAGCGGGGTGGTCCATAAATAGGTTTTCCTATTGTGTCCATTGCCCATGATGAGGCATGCGGGGGGCTGGGTCAACTTGTGATGAGCATGGTCCTTTTGACAAATTGCCCCTCCGCATGCCCAAGTGCGGCGTTGGGAGGCGCCGACGAGCTGTCAGAAAGTGGAAACGGCGCTCTGGCGGATCTGGCAACTCAAAGATTGCTCCGATCCTAAAATGGAGGATTGACCCTAAAAGTTGACAAGTCGCTGAATCCGGTGGAAGTTGTTTTGCCGGAATCGGACAAGTATCAAGGGAGATATGACCTTCCAAAGTTGGGGTGCGCGCAGCGGCTCTGGGAGCCGGCTGCGACTCGAAATCCGGTCGATAATCGACCGGATCGAGTAACAAAATTACCATCTGGAGAAATTGCTCCGATAGGCCTGCCGAGGCGTCCGGTGGATGATCCACCTGATCCGGCGGATCATCCACCGGATCCAGTAGTGCAGGTTGTTACTGAGGGACTTAGCCAAAAATCTGGCTCAGCGTTCGAAACTCAGTATTACGTTTTGTTACTCGGGGACTTGGTCAAAATTCTGACTGCAGGTCCGCGGACAGGTTTCGAACCTCGTCACACCCCATCACCAAACTCGATCCAAAACTGGGTAGGGTGCGTGGAAACAGTGCAGGGGACTCCTACACCATGTGCAAGTAGACCTGCGCCTTGGGAAAGGCGCTTCGCACGTGAAGGAAGGCGCCACGGTGTGTGCGCGGCATGGAGGCGTTTGGCGTTTCTGTGGTGGGTGAGACTTGCGCTTCGGCAAGCATAAGTTGAGCTATGCTTGGCCGAATTGCGTGAAGTTTGGTGTGTTGGAAAGCTCATGACTAGCCCTATAAATGTTGTGATCATGTTCATGTTCAAAAACTAACGCAAAATGACGTTATTCCCTTCGGAAACTAACTGCTTCTAAACTCCTGCTCACATAGCGTGAGGCGACCAGAAAGCTCACGCTCAGTCTCAGATTCGCCCAAAACAGTAGACGTGAACCACTAGAGGTGATCAGACAAACGTCGGGACCGCATCCACGTGGATCTCATCCGGACAGTCCTGACTACAGCGAATTGCTTGACGAGTGAGAGCTTTGTGTTGTTCGTCATTATTCCGAGTCCTCTGTTGAGTTTCTAGAAGAGGCAGAGACATCCATCACCTGTTGCTCCATATAAACCCAAGGCTATGAGGAGACTAGCACTTGGATCATTGACTTGAGTTCTACGCATCACATGACCTGCTGTTGTAGAGGCTTTGTAGTGCTCAGTCCCGTTGCGTGAATTTGGTCCATGTACAGAGGATGTCGTCTTTCATTTCTTATCCAGGGCGTCATGGTGGTGAGATTTGATAATGTGTTTGTCCCCTTGAATATTTTGTACTTGCTCTTTGTCTTTGCCCTTGAGCTAAGCCTGCTCTTGCTTTATGCTTGCATTCGGATGGGTCTCTCTTCTGAGCACTCTACTGACTCTTCTCGTATGAGCAGATATCTCCTCCTTCCTCTGCATGTACATGTGTCTTCTTCACTGGTATTCTCTCTCCATGACACCATCATTTGTTGCACTACCGACTCTGATATGTGAGCTCAGACACTACGTTCAAGATCATTCAAACTCAGCCATCCCTTGGTCTTGATGTGGCTTCCTTCAAGAAGCAACCCAAGACCAAATGTTTCTTTTCTTTCAACGCTACGAGGTATCGCTACACTTATCTGGACTCCAGTTCGTGGGTGTTGCGTCTGCTCGAATTAGTTCACTCAAACCTTCTCGGCCCTCTTCCTCTTAAGTCATCCTTTGATCGGGGGCAAGATGTTCTCACCCTTACTGATAAACTTACCCGGATGCGGTGGGTCTATAGCCTCTGCCACAAGAGTGATGCTACACTGGAGGTCTGCGTGTAGATAGTGATGGTTGAGCGCCAGTCTCATCACACCCTCCACATGTTCCGTTCGGGTCATGGTGGTCAGTTCTTACGTGAGATGGACATCTTTCTTTTCTGACCACAAGGGTTTTAACCAGCCCTCTTGCTACACCAGAGCAGAACGACATGTTTGAGCACTAGAACCGCACAAAGGAGGATGTGATCCATGCCATGCAATCTTTTGGAGTCCTTTGCCTTTCAAGGCTTCTCTTACATGACGAAGGTCTGGAACTGCCTGCCGCATGGTCCCCTTTCTGAGCATGTCACGCCGTATGAGCTATGGTTTGGCTATCACGCCAACCTCTGTCTTGCTTACACTTCAGGTTACCTAGCCTACATCTGGTACACTGAGGACCAGCAGGGTTCCATGGGGTCACATTTTTTTCCTTCCTCAGTATTTCCCCGTGGTCAAAGGCTTGGTGACTTTGGGAACTCGCTTGCCACCATATCTTTGATTCTCAAGGCATTCTCTTCTTTCATGCTCTTACCTACCATGACCTATCTAGCATTCTTTCACTGTAGTGCGGCCACGTCACCACCTGTGTGGCTTCCCCACAGATGGGGGAGTTTAGATGTGTGCATGGGTCTGTTTGGGCCTCCTCATATGCGGCTTGGTCTCCAGCTAGTGACGATCAGCTATCTTAGGTGTGGGTCCACTAGCCTCATTGGTTCCCTTTACCACAGCTCCTCCCGTGCGAGCATCAGTTGCCCTTGGCACACCTGCTCCCATTCTAGTGCATGTCCATTTTGGGACACATGCTCCCACGTCAGTATCACCATTCACACTCGGTTCTCTCCCTAATCTTGCTTCCCGGACGCACGATATAGCACATGTCCATGGTCCTCATGCGCCCTCTCCCTTTCCCTCAAAGCGTGTAACCTGTGTTGATGGGGCCCAACCGTTTGCTTCACAACTAGAGATAAGCATCTTAGCTTCGTGCTACTTCCATGAGCCCGATGGTTTCTTCAACCACTGGCCTCCTGAACTCAACAGACGGTTGGCTCAATACTCACATGTTGTGCTTGTAGTGTTAAGAGTGGCAGGCATTGCACGAAGGCTCTTGGCTGAGTGTCCAGGAAGACTACACTGAGGTGTACACTAAGTGTCATTTTGGTCATGAGTTGACTTGTTGAGTGTTCTGAGTCAATTGAATTGTCACAACTGACTTTGTTGTAGTGATATCATGTCCATAGGTGTATGTCTTGGCCACCCAGAGCTCTCCCTCGCTTGTGCCTCATTCAGGCACATTGAAGGAGGCACTCTTAGCTATGACATGCTGCTTATGAGGATGACCGGGGAGTCATCTGTGAGCACGGTGCTCATCAGCTTGTGGAACTCCAACCAGGGCGGAATGTTGTACATGCACAGTACATCTTTTGCAAGATGGTGAAGATTAATGGTACACTAGATTGCTACAAGGCCCGCTTGATGGTCAAGGGGTTCTCACAGGTTGAGTGTGTGGATTTCACTGACACCTTTGCACCTGTTGGCCATATGACCACCTCTTGGACTCTGTCCGAATTGTTGCTCGCCACCACTAGGAGCTACAACAAATGGATGTGAAAAACATTCTTCCATGCACCCTCAAGGACAAGATTTAAATGGTATAACCACTTTGCTTTAAGATGAGTGACAAGGTATGGCATTGCATATGCTCTTATACGACATGAAGTAGTCACGCCGGTACTGGAACCAAGAGATCATTGGCACACTGACACATGTCGCTTACGTGTTGAGTGACACTGGCCCCTCCCTCTTTCTTTGAAGACAACAAAGAGCTTCACAACCATCATGGTCTACGTGGAGGACCACCTTATCGTGTCTCCTTCGATTCAGGTCATGAAAGAGGCCAAGGTAATACTTGGGGCCGCCTACAGCCTGGAGAACCTTGGACCTGTAGGTGTTTTCCTCAGGATGGAAATAACTTGTGATTTTCAATGGCAGACACTCTTGCTACATCAGGCATGTTACACCCGCATTGAGGGGAAGCGGTTCGTTAACCTCCTATGTAAGCTGGAAAGTGCCAATGGCACTGATTACGGCTTGTGGCTTCCTTCAATGTACAAGATGACTATGGATTAAGAATGTACAGGAAAAACTGTGTGAGATCGACCCAAGAACGGGGTCAATCCATCAAGAATTGAGGAAAATACACCGAGCCAAAGGTTGGACAGGCCGAGGGGAAAAGGGTGACGGGAAATCATCCCCAAAAGACCAAGGCTCGACCCTCGGAAGACCCAACAAGGCCAAAGCACGCCTTGGGGCCCGGATAGTCAATGAGTCAAGGATCATTGAGGGCCAAGGGTGATTCGGAATGGTGCCCCGGTGTTTTATTGCCAGAAAGGGCGCTTCAGGCGGCCGTCACCGTCGCTAGTGGTACTGCCAGCGGCAGATTGCCGTGGTTCACGGAAACGGCAATATCTCAGCTATTCCTCCACGGAATGGTGCAATTCTTGGTGCGTTGGAAAGCAGGGACAATGTGCTACGTAATTCTAATGCAATATTGCTCATCTCTGTCCTGTACCGGGCCGCACATGGCTCGGCGACCTCGGGTCGCCTAGGATGTGTAATCATGTACATATAGTCTTGTATGTTGACACTTGAATAACAAGTACTGTTTACTCTATTGGCCTGAGGGTGAGTGTGCACCCTGGAGGATCCCTAGAAGTGGCTTGTTCACACCACCAACTGTTTTTGGAGAGACTGAAATTATGGAGGCAACTGTTTTCAAGGATGGCAGAAAAGCTCGTCAGAGATTAAGGCAATATTTTCAGCCTCAATTTACTGGGAATGAACACTTGTGAGCCTTTTCAAGGCTCACAAGCAGTGACATTTCATAGCCACTGATCTAAGCTTTCCATAACACCAAATCATGCTAGATTTGGAGCTTCCTAGCAGATTCTATGGCTTCTAGAGTGGCCCTTGGTAGGCTGTCCTTTTTTCCACCTAGGAAGGTATCCCTTCCCTCCTCTAGAAGCTTCTGCCCCTTCCTAGATTCCTCAGCTTGCTTCTAGAAGGAGAGAAGGTGTCCAGAAGACCAAGACACCTCTAGATGACTTGTAGGACAAGTCACCCCTTGTAGAAGGTGTGCCGCCTTTCCTAGACCCTCACCTGGCCTTCTAGAAGCTTAAAGAGGAACTCTAGAGGTTGAGCTAACTTCCTGGCATCGTTTTTTCACCTCCCTTGAGGCAGGGCAGAATTTCATCTTGTGAGAAGCACAGAGTAGGTTCAGACGACACAATGAGTGAAGTTGAGGGCGGTGACAATGGCAACGGGCCGGCAGTGACTCTTACTACGGCGGCCATGGCCCAGCTTGGCCTGGGGAAAGATCTCTCCCCTCCTTAGCTAGGTACGCATGACTATCTGGCCTGGGAGGACTTGTTCCTGTCTTGGGCGGCGGAGTAAGTATTGGAGGATCTATATCTCCAACCCCCGCCTGCGTCAGTCACCGACCACATGTTGCTGTGAGCCTTCAACGCCTTAATGTGCGCCCTACAAGATGCACATGCACTTGCAATGCGTCATTTCTGGTTTGGAGGAAGGGGAGAAGATCCAGCTCATTCCCGGAGTGGTGCACCCCGGCCGCATGATGCGTGGAAGCATCACTCTACTCGTCATGACGAGCAGGGCGTGACCCTCATTGTGACCCTGCGGGACCAGATGCGGAACCTGTTTCCCAAGCCCATCGTCTCTATAGCCGCGTATAGGGATGATGCGATGGATATTCGATGATGTCTTCTTGGACTCGGAGCACCGTGCTCTGTTCACAAATGGCTCCATGTGGTGCTACTCCACATTTACGAACAGTGCAGGGAATTTAGATGTGACATTCTGTTGACATCCAGTGGCGGAGATCGAGCTTATGGACTGTTCTGCGGTCTTTGCCGAACTGCGCAACTATGGGGAAGTCCTGAAGGCGGAAGACCGTGACATGACCTCTACACCGTCCGCCGCATATACACCCCAGATGTCCTCTGCTTCAGCTACCGGCCGGACACACGTCGCCTTTGCACAGGTAGGTGGCAACTCGAGCGGGGGACGTGGTTCTGGTGGTGGATGTGGTTTTGGTGGTGGCGGGGGACGTGGCCCTCGGCGCAGTCAAGGGGACTAGCAGTGCAGCTGCTCCAACCATGTAATTTTGGCACAAATACCCATTCTGCAATGTCATATGATGGAAAGGCAGCAGCTACACAAGGTGCATCCTGTTGGAGAGATGCTCCTCACCATGGCAGGAGTGACTCCAAAAAGGAACACCAAAAAGACAAGCCCAAGTGGCTCAGTTGTTAATGGTGTCCACAACTAGGGACAGGGACCCGGGTTTAAGTCCCACAAGATGAATTTTTGCCCTGCCTCAAGGGAGGTGGAAAATAGATGCCACGAAGCTAGAGTTCCTCCTTCAGATTCTAGAAGGCTAGGTGAGGGTCCCGGAAGGTGGTACACCTTCTAGAAGGGGTGACTTGTTCTATAAAGCATGTAGAGGTCTCTTGGTCTTTTGGATACCTTCCCTCCTACTAGAAGCAAGCTGAGGAATCTAGGAACGGGCAGGAGCCTCTAGAGGAGGGAAGGGATGCCTTCCTAGGTGGGAAAAAGGACAGTCTTGTTGGCCTGAGGGTGAGTGTGCACCCTAGAAGGTCCCTAGCAGTGGCTGGTTCACACCACCGACTGTTTTTGGATAAACTGAAACTGTGGAGGCAACTGGTTCCAAGGATGGCGGAAACCTGGTCAGAGAGTGTGGCAATAGGTTTGGCCTCAATAAACTGCAAACAAACTCTTGATCAGGGCTCACAAGTAGTAGAACTTTATAGCCACTGATCTAAGCTTTCCAGAACACCAAAGCATGCCAGATTTGGAGCCTCCTAGCAGATTCTATGACTTCTATAGTGGCCCTCGAAAGGCTATCCTTTTTCCCACCTAGGAAGGCATCCCTTCCGCCCTCTAGAAGCTTCTGCCCCTTTCTAGATTTCTCAGCTTGCTTCTAACAAGAGGGAAGGTATCCAGAAGACCAAGACACCTCTAGATGCCTTGTACGACAAGTCACCCCTTCTAGAAGGTGTGCCACCTTCTTGGACCCTACCCTACCCTTCTACAAACTCAAGGAGGAACTCTAGAGGTTGAGCTAGCTTCATGGCATCTATTTTCCACCTCCCTTGAGGCAGGACAGATATTCATCTCTTGGGACTTGAACCCGGGCCCCTGCCTCTAGAGGTGGATATCATTAACCAATAAGCCACTTGGGCATGTCTATTTGGAGTTCCTTTTTGGAGTCACTCTGGCCATGGTGAGGAGCATCTCTCCAACAATCCTCCCCTTGCGCGTCACCCATGGCACTTGTCCATGCTCAACCTGCAACTCAAGAGGCTTGGGAAAGCCGAAGCTCCATGCAGGTAGCATCATGCTTGTCCTTGGGTTGCGCCTTTGTCATGGCATCAGCAAGCATGTGCTTTGTGCCGCAGTGCACAAGCACCACATCACCCTTTGCAACGACGTCTTGTGGAAAGTGATGCTAGATCTCTATGTGCTTGGTCCTCCGGTCTAGCACAGGGTTTTTGGTCAGGCTGATGGCACTCATGTTGTCAACTTTGCGCGTCGTCGGCTTCTTCTGCGGCACCCCAATCTCCTTGAGCAATCGCTGCAGCCATAGCGCCTCCTTTGCGCCTTCCGTGAGCGCAATATACTTTGCCTCAGTGTTGGACAGAGCCACACAATCCTGCTTCCGGCTTGCCCAAGACACCGCTACACCACCAAGCACAAAAACATAGCCTGATGTTGACTTGCGGTCATCAACATTACCTACCCAGTCAGCATCAGAGTAGCCAACCAGTTCCTGGGAGTCAGTCCGAGCTCCCCCTCGGAGCTTGGACTGACTCCCTCAGTTGTGTGTCGTCGCCTTAAAAAAGCAGAGGATTCTCCCGATTGCTTGCCAATGTAGCGGCCCCGGATCAGCAACATAGCGGCTCACTTGTCCTTCAGCAAAGGCAATGTCAGGCCGCGTCGCCACCATGGCATTCATTATGGTGCCAACTGCAGACTGGTACGGTACCCCAGCTATCTCCTCCTTCTTGTCCTCCGTGCTCGGGCCCATGCTCGAGCTCAGCTCACATGTCGTTGTCATAGGCATACCGATGGGGTTGGACTCCTCCATGTTGAAGCGGCGGAGCACCTCCTGCACATGTTTTTCTTGCCCCATGTCTAACGTGCATTCTTTGCAGTCCCTCTTGATGGCAATGCCTAGGTAGTAGTCAAGCTCTCCCATGTCCATCATCTTGAATCGGCTGCCAAGCTGTTTCTTCACGCTCTTGAGCTCCCCCTCATCCGAAGACACAAGGACGAGGTCATCCACATAGAGGGATGACAATTTGGTGGAGCCACGGCTACTTGTGCACGTACGCGCTTTGACTCACCTTGTAGCACTTGAGGCCAAGCTCACCCATCAAACTGTCCATTTTGAGGTACCACATGACCGGAACCTGCTTCAGTCAATAAAGCGCCTTGCAAAGCTGGCACACCTTCCCCTGCGGTACATACACCCCCTCAGGCACCTCCATGTAGACTTCCTTGTCCAAATCGCCATTGAGGAATGCAGTTTTGACGTCCATTTGGTGGATTTCATAGTTGCGTGCCGCTGCCACGGGTAGACAAAAAAACAGAATTGTGTACATGTACATGAATTACTCATAAGGCGTCGACTAAAAGCATCTGACGTCTCTCTCTTTGTCTGTGTAACCAGCTATAAGGTTGTACATAAAGTGTTTAGTGTACTTTCACTCCACCATAATGAGATCCCAACTGGACTCCCCCCCCCCCCTCCCGCGCAAAACCCCCTAGTGTATTGGGGAAGTGTATTGGAGAGAGTATTGGGGGAAGGAACGTGTTTTGGACTTGTGTATAAGCATGTTTACATCTCCCTCCAAATACACAATTACAAAAAAGAATTCTTCTCAAGATACACTCTCCAGTACACCACTGTAATACACTTTTGAGTGGGGGGACAAGGGGGGTTGGGGGCGGGGGGGAGACTCGAGTAGTACCACGTCGATGACACAAGCGACAGTAAGCGGATGGAAGATTGACCCGCCCATGGAGTGTCGGAGTTTCCGGCACACACCTTAACCTTCCACGTGATGCCTGTGTAGAATTTAGTACATTATAGGAACGGATGCAATTCTACAAAAATAGCACAAAACATGAAATTTGTACAATGTATATCTCATTAGGAGAAAGGACATGATTAAGTAGTTTTCAGAAGTTATTCACGTGGAAATAATTTTTGTGATGTTTTCAATAACCCAGTTGATGGAAATTCATGTGTTGATGTGCACATGATTGTGTATGATCTTGACTATAAGAAGTTATATCCTAGAAACATTGTCCACATTTTAGGTTTCTTTCCTGGAAGGATCCTCACCATATGCTCTTCTCTTGTACACACATTGGCAAGTGTATTGATTTGGGGTGATTGGGCATAAATGCTCGCCTCGATCGAGACCGAGACCGGTCTCAGTCTCTGTTGTCTCGATTTCTTCTCGTCTCGTTATCTCGTATCACACCACTCAAGAATGTCTTGTTTTCGCTCGCACGAGACGAGACGAGACGAGACCGAGACAAGTCTAGTGTTATGCAAGATCGAGACGCGATTCTCGTACCGAAGTGGAATCTCTTTTTTTTGGAAGCATGACACGTGTAGAGTACCTGTCAGAAACACTTCTGCGCTGCATATTTGTTGTCAAACGATGGTCGTGAGGGGTGAAAAAGAACAACAGAATTAAAAGAGTCATCATGTTTTCATTCGTACAAACTCATGAACTTGTCATCAGTTTACATCTTCGACTTAGTGAATAGTCCTCGCTTGATTGCCAACGATGATTGAATGCACTAGCCGCATTTCTTTGTTCAATTCCACGTCTCTTGTTAAAGCACTTCCGTGTCTGGCGGCCAACACTTGTACTTGTTAGAAAAGGTGCCAGCATAGTATTTCATGTTATCCTCATTGCATGTCCCCATATCACGTTTTCATGGTATGACATACAAACTGGTGGGTTTGAACATAAAACATGGCTGGGTGTAGTTGTTTGTGAGAAAACCTTTCATGTGGTCAAAATGAAGTCCGTCGCGAGGTGGATGCATTCCAGCTGCCTGTTTTATCACGTAGATCATCCCTCGTTGTGGTCTAGAATGCGAGGTTTTGTTGGAGGTCAGCGAGACCAATACGAGTGTGAGAAATGGGGTCATCCAGCTCAATCATAGGTCCACAGGATCAGGCATGGAGAAAATACCAAATGCATGCTCAGATCATCAATCCAACCTTATCACGTGAAAGAGCAGGTGGCAAAATGTCCACAATTCAAGTTTCGGGCCAATCCAACGGTTGGATTGGCAGAAATGAATTTCTGAAGCTTCTGGGGTCATATACCACAGGAATCTTTGCCAGGGATCCATGCCTTCGTCTCAAAAGGACGCCATTTCCCATGTGATTGTGGGTGAGATGACCACTAGGAGTGTGACATGAGAGCATGCTCTAGCTCTCTAGGTGTGTGAGTGGCCAGCCTGATTGCTAGGCTGATTGCCTCTCTTGTGTGAGCTTCTAGTGTGGTGTGAGTGAGACTTGGCCTCCATGGCCAAGGAGTGTGGCTTGTGAGAGGGCAGACTTGCCCATGCTTTTACTACTTATGTACTGCCTTGTTTTGAGTCATGTATCAACTATTCAAGAGTGCATCCCATGCCCTTCCATGCCCAAGTTCTCGCTGGTCCATTGTTGCTCCTCTCTCCAAGATCCAATACTTGGTATGAGAGCTAGATTATGCTAGTTTCAGACAGCACAGGCCGTCACTTTGACGACGTCAAATCAGGTTCAAAACTGCAACTCTTAAAAAAATGTCCAGTTCATTTTCAATTTCACAAGACAGTCTTTCCAACGAGCCCAAGATCGCAAAGATCCAATGGTCGGATTGTGAGTTATGCCCAAACAAGGTTGGCCTGTGCAACTTCCTTCTCTTGGAGTAAGACATTTGCCTTGTGCTGGCCATGCCTCCCTTGTTTCTTTGTCAAAGTTTGAAATCATCATATGAAAATTGTATTATTTTTCCTAAGCTTTCTATTGGTGCAATTTGTTTTGTGTTCCATTGTACGTTTAGGAGAAACACCATTGACAAAGTCGCTGGTCTGAACTGGAGTAGGTGCAGCAGCATACCCAGTTTTCAAGAGGGCAGATCTCCTAAAATCCCCCGTTGATGACCCTGTTTAAGTCTATCTGCAAGTTTTTGAGCTGAATTTTCCATTGGTAGGCTCAATTTTTCATACCTCCTATTCTTCTGGTCTCCACAGTCCATTTTCTGTCAGGCAGTTTTCTGGCAGAAGCAGCAACAGAAGCAAGGGTAGAGCCGTCATCCAAGGACAGCGCTAAGCATGACCAAAGCTCAAATGACAGCAGCAGCCGTTGTGGAAGCCGCCCAGCCTAATGAGAGGCTGGAAGAACATGCCAACGTCGCCTTTTGGACGATCCGCACCCGCCTTCTCTTGGAGGAGCGGGCCTTGTGGGAGATGGTGAGCGGCGAAGAGCCAGCTCCAGTTCCGCAAGGAGTGGGCACCACTGCAGCGCAAGTGGTGGCGGGGAAGACGCCGCAGAAGAGTGCAGCCAGTGCAGGTTCATCTGCAGTCCAGCAGCAGCATCTGAGGAGTGGAGGAAGAAGGACAGGCAAGCCTACAGGCTGCTTGTCAACACCATCTCCAACCCGCATCTCTAGTATATGAGCGAGACGGCAATGCCAAAGGAGGGGTGGGAGGCATTGTGCAAGAAGTATGAGAGTAAGGATCCAGCTTTCCTCATGCTTTTGGAGGAAAAGATGATTTCATTGAGAATATTGAGTGGTGAGGGAATGGAGGCGTATCTAGACAGGGCCAAGGACCTTGCTAAGCATCTGAAAGCAGCAAGGAACCCTGTTGAGGAGACTCGCTTCATCCTCCTCTTGCTGAGGGGTCTCCCCTCAAGCTACGACACAGTGCGAGAGATACTAGAGTGCCAGCCTACACACAGCGATGACTTCAATTGCACTCACCTAGTGTAGGTGGAGCTGCATCGCAACGCACTCAAGCGCAACGTCGGTAGGAGCGGGACTAAAGCAGCCTTTGTGGCCATGGGTACCCGCAACCAGCAGCGGCAGTCAGGGCAGCAGAGAGGCAAGAAGAAAGAAAGGCAAGTGCCACTACTGCCAGAAAGAGGGGCACTACAAGAAAGAGTGCTTCAAGTTCAAGAGGGACCTAAAGGACCAGCAGCAGCAACAGCAAAAGCAACAGTCTCCATACCAGCAACAACAGTCTCCACAACAGCAGCAGCAGCAACAGCAGTCACACCAATGTCAGCAACAACAGCAACAGCAGAACCATGCTGGAGTGCACCACTTTGGCAACATGAACGTGGCCAAGGAGGTGCGCGACTTCATGGAGAAGTCCAGCATGTCGCAAGTGCAAAAGGCAGACCTGGCATGGTACAAGGACTCGGGGTGCACCAAGAGTTTGACGCACCACAAGGAGTGGTTCACGCAGCTGCTGTCCATCCCTCCTCATCCTATTTCTTTAGGTGATGATTGGGTGGTGTATGCTGAGGGGATTGGGATTGTGGAGATGTGGCTCAAGACCCCGTGTGCCATGGAAGTGGAAGTGTTCCACGGAGTGCTGTATGTACCTGATGCTACATTCAACCTCCTCTCGATCTCAACTCTCGCTAACACAGGGCTACGTGTCGTCTTTGACAATGACTACGGCTACATCCTCAATGAAGACACGGGGGTGGAGCTGGCCAGGTCAATGAAAGAGGGCGACATGTACCGACTGCTTGGTGCGACCAAGGTCCCGCATGAACAGCCTTGCAGTAGTGGTGCAGGCCACAGATGGCGAGATCAGGCATGTGAGCTACGGCAACATCGGCATGTGCGCTTTGCAGCAGCTACACACAATGCAGATGGTGCACGATCTGCCAATCATCTCCAACTTTGAGGAGCAGTTGTGCATCAGCTATTTGGAGGGGAAGCAGTACCGTGAGGCATTCTCTAGAGTAGGAGACCATGCGAAAGAGGTGCTGGAGCTGGTCCACATAGACTTGTGTGGCCCCATGAAGACTTGGAGCTTTGGAGGCTCTAGGTACTTCCTCACATTCATTGATGATTTCAGTCGTTTCACTGCTCTGTACTTCCTTGCCTCCAAGGACCAATGCTTTGACAGGTTCAAGAGTTCAAGGTGATGGTGGAGAACCAGACCGGGAAGAAGATCTAGGTGTTGCGCAATGACCATGGTGGCGAGTTCCTGAGCAAGGAGTTCCAGGCCTACCTCGCAGCAGCAGGCATCAAGCAACAGCGTACCGTGCCATACTCGCCATAGCAGAATGGTGTAGCAGAACGCGCCAACCTAACTATTGTGGAGTCGGCACGCTCCATGCTGCACGCAGCTCGGCTGGCCTACGACTTCTGGGCTGAATCTCTGAGCACGGCGGTCTACATCAAGAACCGTAGCCCAACAAAGGCGCAAGAGCAGATGATGCCGTACAAGGCGTGGTTTGGCAAGATACGGAGCGTGGACCACCTGCACGCCTTGGGTGGCGTGGCGCACATGCACGTGCCTAAGGTGAAGCGATAGAAGCTGGATGCCAAGGGCACGCAGATGCTGATGATTGGCTACAACGTGGCAAGCAAAGCCTATCGTCTCTACGAGAGGGATACCGGCCACGTCATCATCTCCAGAGACGTCATCTTTGACAAAAGCAATGTCATCAGCACCAATATCGTTTGTCAGGAGGCAGCAAAACCAGCATCTGACAAACCAGTGGGAGCAACTGATCTAGTCCTCCTCTCCCCTGACCCTTCCTCAACCGTGACAATGGGAGAAGTACCCTCCTCTCCCATGTCTGATACAGCAGATACAGCGACCTCATCAGCAACAGTAGAGGAGGTGGAAGGGGAGGCATGGGCAGTAGAGGCAGCAGTTGTGCCAACAGCACCGCACCAGCCACACGTGAGTGCACTAGCTCCAGGTCGCAGGTCCCCTCTCAGGGTACGCTACAAGCCTGGGGAACGTGCTAACTTCTGGATGCTAGAGAAGCCGGAGCAAATGAATGTGGCAGTTGCAGCAGATTCAGATGAGCCACGGACCTACAAGGAGGCAATGGCAGCACAAGATGCAGCAGATTTGGCGCATGCAGTGCAGCAGGAGATTCATTCACAGCTGGACAATGGCACGTGGGAGCTGACTAAGCGTCCACTTGGACGTCATATCATCAAATGCAAGTGGGTGTTTGAGAAGAAACGTGGAGCAGATGGTAGCCTCAAGAAGTACAAGGCGAGGCTGGTCGCTGAGAGGTACTCGCAACAGGAGGGCATTGGTTACATAGAAACCTTTGCCCCTGTTGCCAAGTTTGCCTTTGTGCGCACTCTCCTTTCCTGTGCAGCAGTAGAGGACTTTGAGGTCCACCACATGGACATCAAGACGGCGTTCCTGAACGGTGACCTGGAAGAGGAGATTTACATGGAGCAGCCGCAGCGGTTTGTCATGGATGGTCAGGAGCACCTTGTGTGCAAGTTGCAGAAGTCATTGTATGGCCTCAAACAGGCGTCGCGTGCTTGGAAACAGAAGCTGGACGCAGCGCTGTAGTTCATGGGGTCTGAGCGCACCAAGTTTGACTATAGTGTCTACCGCTTGCAGCATGAGCATGAAATCCTGATCATCATTGTCTATGTTGATGACATGCTCCTCCTCTCCAACAGCATGTCTACATTAAAGGAGTTCAAGGCAGCCATGCAGGAGCGCTTCCAGATGTTGGACCATGGGGAGGCCTCTCATTTCCTCAGCATTCAGATCACGCATGATTGCAAGTCACGTGCTCTCTCCTTACAGTAGACTTGCTACATCAAAGACGGGTTGCAGCGGTTCGGCATGGCCGAAGCCAAACCCATCGGCACGGCGCTCGAGACACGGCAATACTTGACAAGTTTCAACCGAGAAGTAGATGCAGCTAAGCTGCAGAACTACCATCTGCAGCCTCATTTATTTGATGGTGGCAACCAGGTCGGAAATTGCACAGGGTGTAGGAGCTCTCAGCCAGCACCTGGCTAATCGCGGACCTGAGCACCAGAAGGAATTCAAGCAAATCTTCCACTACCTTGCTGGCACCATCAACGTTGGCATCACCTAAAATAGCAATGACAGCAACATCATCGACTATGCAGATGCAGATTGGGCTTCCAAGCAGAATTCCATCGGCAGCCTCATTTATTTGATGGTGGCAACCAGGCCGGAAATTGCACAGGGTGTAGGAGCTCTCAGCCAGCACCTGGCTAATCCCGGACCTGAGCACCAGAAGGAATTCAAGCGAATCTTCCGCTATCTTGCTGGCACCATCAACGTCCACATCACCTAAAATAGCAAAGACAGCGACATCATCGGCTATGCAGATGCATATTGGGCTTCCAACCATGAGGACTGCAAGTCCATCTCTAGGCATGTGTTCCTCATGAACGGCGGAGCCATCAGCTGGTGCAGCAAGCGGCAGGTGGTTGTGGCCACCTCCAGCACGGCGGAAGCTAAGTGTGTGTCACTCAGCCTTGCAGCCAAGGAAGGAGTCCGGCTGCAGCGTCTCATGGCGGAGATGAGTGGGAGTGCAACAGTGCCAGTGCTTATGCACGTCGAAAACCAGAGTGCAATTGCACTCACAAAGAACCCAGTGTACCATGCACTCACCAAGCACATTGACATTGCATATCACTTCATTAGGCACATGGTACAGGAAGGTGTCATCAAGCTGGAGTTCACTCCAACCAGCAACCAGGTTGCTGATTTCTGCACCAAGCCAGTGACCCGGGAGAACCAGCGTTTCTGCATGAAGGCATGTGGACGCAGCCCACTCTGACTGCGGCATAGTGGGAGATTGTCGGAAATGGGGTCTTCCGGCTCAATCATAGGTCCACAGGATCAGGCATGGATAAAATACAAAATTCATTCTCCAATCATCCATCCAACCTCAACACGTGAAAGATCAGGTGGCAATCTGTTCATGATTCAAGTTTCGGGCCGATCCAACGGTCGGATGGGGAGAAATGAATTTCTGAAGTTTCCAGGGTCATATTCCATAGGAATCTGTGCCAGGGGTCCATGCCTTCGTCTCAAAAGGGAAAAAGGACGAGAGGTCCAGGGTCAAGACCAGCTGAAGACAATATCCAAAAGGGCCCTTGGTACTAGTCTTGCCTTGCCAGAGTGTGCTGACTAGGATAGATGGATGTGGCCTTACTTTTTAGGTGAGGTGTGATCCTCATGATGGTTTGGTGTACTAGCCATGGACACATGATAATTTCCCATGTGATTGTGGGTGAGGTGACCACTAGGAGTGTGACATGAGAGCATGCTCTAGCTCTTGAGGTCGTGTGTCATTGGCCAGCCTGGTTGCTAGGCTGATTGTCTCTCTTGTGTGAGCTTCTAGTGTGGTGTGAGTGAGACTTGGCCTCCATGGCCAAGGAGTGTGGCTTGTGAGAGGGCAGACTTGCCCATGCTTTTACTACTTATGTAGTGCCTTGTTTTGTTGAGTCATGTAACAAGTATTCAAGAGTGCATCCCATGCCCTTCCATGCCCAAGTTCTCGCTGGTCCATTGTTGCTCCTCTCTCCAAGATCCAACAACGAGATCAAGACAGTCAAAACAAAAATTGATATGAGACCGAGTTTTTCTCGTTCTCTTAACCCTCAACAAGACACATCGTACCGGAATGAAAAAAAAAGAGTTCGAGATTGAGAAATCTTGTCTTGATCTTGATTCAACAGCCGTGACCGACCATGATGCATGCATCGGCAGTGAAAATGTACGAGGCCTAGCATCTACCACATCATAGCAAGATAGTCAAATGTGAGCCATGCTTGTGCCAGAGGGCTCTCTTCGGTAGCTTGAAAACTGCTTGATGAGGTTTGAGTCAGCAGCAAAAGTGCTCTTGGGCTACAGTTCCCCGGGTATGGCCATGGTTAATCTATACATTGACTCCATCCTATGGATTGCCATTAAGCATGACAGAGCAGCATGCACCATCAGCCTGAACCAGTCAACATAAATTGACTCCATCCTCAAATGATATGACATGGCAGATTACAAGCCAGCCAGCACGCTCATGAGCTCAGAGTTCAAGTTCTCCACCTCCATGTCCCCATCCAACGAAGCGGAGAAAACTGACTTGCTCGGCATCCCATACCAGTGTGCAGTGGGCAGACTGATGTTTGCCATGGTCGGCACACAACCAGATTCAGCCCATTCTTTTGGGCAGGTGAGCCGGTTTGTGGCCAATCTTAGTTCACTGCACTGGCAGGCTGTGAAGCGTGTCATGAGCTACCTTAAGGGGACACGGCATATGGGGCTCCAGTTTGGATGCATCGCTAGATCCTTAACACTCTGTCTCATGTGCTAGACTGATGTTGATTGGAGAGGCAAAATCAACTATAGAAAATCCACCTCCAGCTTTGTGTGTTTGCTGAATGGCAGTGCTGTCAGCAGGGCAAGTCACAAGTAGGAATGTCTCTCTGTATCAATGGTTGAAGCTCACTACACTGCCTTGGTTGAGATGTGTAAAGAGATGTAGTGGCTACGCAGCTTGCTACCTTACATGAAGGCACCATAAACAATGGTGACGGTCGTCAAGATTGACAACATGAGCCCGATTTACGTGTCCAAGAACCCAGTCCTGTCCAAGCACACAAAGCACATCGAGATCCACTACCACTATGCTCGGGACTGGGTCTGTAAGCATACAGTGGACCTTGAGTACGTCGGTACCAAGCTAAACCAGGCTGACATGCTTACAAATGCACTGGACAAGGCTCTCCACCATGCGGGTAGGCAAGATATTGGCATGGTCAACGCAAGTGATGATGGAAACTGTCATACGGTGCAAGGGAGAGATTTGCTCAATATGTTTGCCCCTTATTCAGTGTTGTTGGACGGATTAAGAATGCTTAGCCCCTTGTGGAGGTATGATCCCTGGATCCGTTGTAGTTTGACTTAACTATGCTCTATCTTATGTGAGAAATCACCTGTGAGTACACCATGTGGGTGAGTGGTTGACTTGGCCATTTTGTTAATGTGGCCAAGTAAGAGGTTAGGAGTTCCATCTTGGCCCCATGCACATCTTGGTAGTTATGGAAGTTTCTAAAAAAGAAATTATGTAGCTTCTTGGAAGCTTCATGGTTGGTTTGTTACCTTGACATTAGGATGCTTATATGTCAGGCCCACAGCGCAAGTTTATTGGTGATGTGGCTGGGTCAAGCTACTTCCCAGGAATGTGCTTTTGAGTTCTTGGACTGGATCGATGGCCATAAAAGGACTTTTCTTCTATGTTGATCAATTGAATTGAACGGGGGAAAAAACTACGTACTTAGACAACATAGTGCATTGTAGGTCTTGCATCAATCTGAGGTGTGGCATACTATCTGACTTCACATACTTAATCTTTTTTCTGAAGCACTTCGAGTTCCCCTGAGAGTGAAGTGGCAGTTGAGACTTTACACCATAGAGTATTGCGGACATCGCTTGAGCCCCCCCCCCCC
>SZWC01002826.1:186354-197506 GCA_023375785.1 Penium margaritaceum | reverse complement strand
CTGTATCTGTATCTGTATCTGTATCTGTATCTGTATCTGTATTTGTATCTGTATCTTTATCTGTATCTGTATCTGTATCTGTATCTGTATCTGTATATATATCTCTGTCTGTATTTGTATCTGTATCTGTATCTGTACCTGTATCTGTATCTTTATCTCTATCTATATCCGTATCCGTATCTGTATCTGTATCCATATTTATATTTGTATTTGTTATTTATCTGTATCTATATCTGTATCTGTATCTATATCTATATCTGTCTCTGTATCTGTATTCGTATCCGTATCTGTATCTATATCTGTAGTTGTATCTATATCTGTATCTATATCTGTATCTATATCTGTATCTGTATGTGTATCTATGTATGTATCTGTATCTATATCTTTATCTATATCTTTATCTCTATCTGTATCTATATCTATATTTGTATTTGTATCTGTATCTGTGTTTATATCTATATTTATACTCGTATTAGTATCTATTTCCGTATCTTTATTTAAATGAATCTGTTTTTGTACCTATATCTGTTTCTATATCTGTATTTGTATATGTATCTATATCTATATACGTATCTATATCTGTATCTGTATCTTCATTTGTATGTATTTTTTTATCTCTATTTGTATCTTTATCTGTATTTGTATCTATATCTTTATCTATAGCTATATCTATATGTGTATTTGTATTTGTATCTCCATTTGTATCTTTATCTGCATCTGTATCTGTATCTGTATCTGTATCTATATCTGTATCTTTATCTTTATCTGTAGGTGTACTTATATTTGGCTCTATATTGGTTTTTATATCTGTATCACTCTCTGTATCTCGATGTGATTTAGTTTCTATATGTGTATCATTATCCGTATAAGAACCTACATCTATATCTATATCTCTTTCTCTATGTGTATCTGTATCTGTGTCTGTTTTTGTATGTGTCTCAATATCTATATTTGTATCTGTATCTATACTTACATCTATATCTATATTTGTATTTGCATTTCTATTTGTTCTTTTATTTTTGTCGGTATCCGTATCTGTCTCTCTATTTACATTTGCAATTGTAAGTGTATTTATACTATATCTGTATCTGTATCTTTCTTTATATTTGTATCTGTATCTGTATCTGTATTTATATTGGTATCTGTATCAATATCTATATTTGTATCTGTATCTTTGTCTTTATGTATGTTTGTATGTGTATCTGTATTAATATTTGTATTTGTATCTAAATTTATATCCTTTTGTGTATTTGTATCTATATGTGAATCGGTATTTGTATCTGTATCTGTATCTGTAAGTATATCTCTATGTGTATCTAAATCTATATCTATATGTGTATTTCTTTTTATATTTATATTTGTATCTGCATCTATAATTGTATCAATAATTGTACTTGTATCTGTATTTGTATCTTTACCTATATTTGTATCTATATTTGTATATGTTTACTTAAATCTTTCTGTATCTTTATCTTTATCTGTATCTTTACCTTTATCTCTATGAGTATCTATATCTGTATGCGTATGTAAATCAATATCTTTATCTTTTTGGGAATCAACACCAGTATCAATATCCCTATCTATATCTATATCTATATCCATATTTATGGATATAGATAAATCAATATCTTGATGTTGTATGCGTATGTAAATCAATGTCTTAATCTCTATGGGAATTTACACGAGTATCAGTATCTGTATCTATATCTATATCCATTTTTGTATGTGTAACGATACCACTATATGTTTTATATTTATATATTTATTCATAGTTGATCTATATAATTATCCATGTCTGTATTTGTTTTTTATTTGTATTTGTATCTTAATCTGTATGTGTATCCACATGTGTGTCTGTATCTATATTTGAATTTGTATCTTTATGTTTATCTCTTTCGGTTTTTGTATTCATACTTGAATGTGTATCAATATTTCTCTCTATATCTATATTTTTATCTTTATCTTTATCTTTATTTGTATTTGTATTTGTATCTGTATTTGTATGTGATTCTGTATCTTTTTCTGTATTTGTATCTATGTTCATATCTATATCTGCATCTATTTTCCTATCAGTATATGTACCTGTATCTATATCTCAATAAGTATCTATATCTATAAATGTATTTATATTTGTATCTGTATCTCTATCTGTTTTTGTATGTGTATCTATAGCTCTATCTGTATGTGTATGTGTATATATATGTGTATCTATATCGATACCTATATCTCTATCTGTATCTGTATCTGTATCTGTATCTGTATTTGTATTTGTATATGTATTTGTATCTGAATGTATATCCGTTTCTACACTAGTATGTGTATCTATATCTATATTTGTATCTCTATCTTGAATTTATATATGTATGTGTAGCTTTATCTGTATCTACATCTGTATCTGTATCCGTATCTTTTTCGCAATCTATATGTGCATCTTTTCTCTATATCATTATCAGTATCAAAATCTGTATCTGTATCTAGATCTGTATCTATATCTATATCCGTATCTGTATCAGTATAAGTATGTGTATCTGTATCTGTATCTCTATTTGTATCTAAATCAGTATCTATACAAATATCTCTATCCGTATCTATATCAGTATGTGTCTAAGTATCTATATCTGTATCTGCATCTGTATCTATATCTTTATCTGTATCTATATGTGTATATGTATTTGTATCTGTATCTGTATCTGATTATGTATTTGTATTTGTATCTATATGTGTATCTCTATAAGTATCTGTATCCTGATCTGTATTTCTATCTGTATCTGTATCTATATCTGTATGTGTATTTGTATCTATATCTATATCTGTATCCGTAACTATATTTGTATCTATATCTGTGTACATATCTGTATCTGTATCTATATCTATATGTGTATCTGTATCTATATCTGTATCTGTATCTGTATCTGTATCTGTATCTGTATCTATATGTATATCTGTATGTGTATGTGTATCTTTATCTGTATCTGCATCTTTATCTGTATCTATATCTGTATCTAGATCTGGATCTGTATCTAGATATGTATTTGTATCTATATCTGTATGTGTATCTGTATGTGTATTTGTATCTATATCTGTATGTGTATTTGTATCTATATCTGTATATGTACCCGTATTTGTATCTGAATCTGTATCTATATGTATATTTGAAGCTATATCAGTATCTATATCTGTATTTGTTTCTATATTTATATCTGTATTTGTATATGTATTTGTATGTGTATCTGTATTTGTATCTGTATCTGTATCTATATCTGGTATTGTATCTGTATCTGTATTAGTATGTGTATCTTTATCTGTATCTTAATCTATATCTGTATCTGTATTTGTATCTGTATTTGTATCTATGTATGTATCGATAACCGTATGTGTATCTGTATCTATATTTGTATTTGTATCTATATCTGTATCTCTATATGTATTTGGATCACTATCTGTATTTGTATCTGAATCTATATCTATAACTGCATCTGTATGTGTATCTGTATTTGTATATACATCTGTACATGTATCTGTATCTCTATTTGTATCTATATCTGTATCTATATCTGTATATTTATCTGTATCTGTAGCTGTATTTATATCTATATCTATATCTGTATTTGTATCTGTATCTGTATCTGTATCTGTATCTGTATTTGTATCTGTATCTGTTTCTGTATCTATATCTATATCTGTATCTATATGTGTATATGTATCTGTATTTGTATCTATATCTGTATCTATATCTGTATCTGTATCTACATCTGTATATGTATCTATATCTTTATCTGTATCTGTATTTGTATCTATATCTATGTTTGTACATATATCTATATCTTTGTATGGATATGTATCTGTATCTACATTTGTACCTGTATCTGTATCTGTATCTTTATCATTTTCTGTAGGTGTACTTGTATTTGTATTTGTATTGGTATTTGTGTATGTACCTCTATCTATATCTAGATGTGTATGAGTTCGGTATGTGTTTCATTATCTGTATAAGAACCTATATCTATATCTGTATCTCTTTATATATCTATATCTATATGTGTATCTATATATGTATCTGTCTCTATATCTGTATCTGTTTCTGTATCTGTACTTTCATCTATATCTATATCTGTACTTGCATTTGTATTTCTTCTTCCATATGTATCAGTATCCGTTTCTGTCTCTGTATGTACATTTGTATCTGGACATGTATCTGTACTATATCTTTATCTATATCTGTCTTTTTATTTGAATTTGTATCTGTATCTATATCTGTATCTGTATCTATATCTATATTTGTATCCGTATCTTTATCGTTATGTGTATTTGTATGTGTATTTGTATCAATATCTCTATATGTATCTGAATCTATATCCTTATCTGTCTTTGTATCTATATGTGAATCTGTATTTGTATCTGTATCTGTATCTGTAAGTATAACTTTATGTGTATCTCTATCTGTATCAGTAGCTCTATGTTTATCTATATCTATATCTATATGTATATTTCTATTTATATTTATATTTGCATCCGTATCTTTAATTGTATTTGTTGTTATACATGTATCTGAATACATATCTATATTTGTATCTTTACCTATATTTGTATCTATATCTATATCTGTATCTATATGTTTACCTACATCTATATCTTTTTCTGTATCTTTATCTTTATCTGTATCCTTACCTTATTCTTTATGAATCTCCGTATCTACATGCGTATGTCAATCAAAACATGTATCAGTGTCATAATCTACACTAGTATCTGTATCCGTACTATTATTTATATCCGTATGTGTATTTGTATGTGTAATGATACCACTATATGTATTGTATTTATTTATGTTTTTATAGATGATCTATATTTGTATTTTTCTCTCTATTTGTATGTGTATGTGTATGTGTATTTCTATGTTTATCAGTATCTATATTTGTATTTGTATCTTTATCATTTTCTTTTTTGGTACATATATTCATACTTGAATATGTATGGGTATTTGTATCTGTATCTATATGTGTATTCATATCTAGATTTTTATTTGTTTCTGTATCTAAATCTGTATGTGGATATGTATCTTTATCCGTATCTGTATCTGTATCTGTATCTGTATCTATATCTACATCTATACTTGTATCAATATCTGTATTTGTATCTATGTCTATATCTATATCTATATCTATATCTATATCTGTATCTATATCTGTTTGTGTATCTGTATTTGTATCTCTACATACATTTTTATGTGCATATGTATCTATATCTATATCGGTATCCGTATTTGTATATGTATCTGTACCTGTATCTTTGTCTATATCTGTATCCATATCTGTATCTGTACTGTATTTGTATCTATATCTGTATTTGTATCTGAATTTGTATCTGACTTTATATCCGTATCTACATTAGTATGTGTATCTTTATCTGTATTTTTATCTCTATCTTGTGTCTGTATATGTATTTATATCCATATCTATATCTGTCTTTGTATGTTTTTCTCAATTTTTATCTGTATCTTTATCTGTATCTGTATTTGTATGTGTACCTGTATCTATATCTTTATTTGTATATGTATTTGTATATGTATCTGTATCTTTATCCACATCTATATCAGTATCTATATCTCTATCTATATCTCTAAATGTATATATATCTATATCTAGATCTGTATCTATATCAGTATATGTATTTGTAAATGTATCTATATCTGTATCTCTATCTACATGTGTATCTATATCTGTATCTGTATCTGTATCTGTATCTGTATCTGTATCCATATCTGTATCTGTATGTGTATCTGTATCTGTATCTGCATTTGTAGCTATGTCTCTATCTGTATCTGTATCTGTATCAATATATGTACCTTTATCTGTATCTGTATCTGTATCTGTATTTGTTTTTATATCTGTATCTGTATCTATATCTGTATCTGTATTTGTATCTATACCTCTATCTCTATTTTTATGTGTATCTTTATCTTTATTTGTATCTGTATTTGTATTCGTATTTGTATCTATATCTGTATCTGTATGTATATCTGTATCTGTATCTGTATGAATATCTGTATCTATATCTGTATCTGTATCTGTATCTGAATCTCTATATGTATTTGTATTTGTATCTGTATTTGCATCTGTATCTGTATCTGTATCAATATCTGTAATTGATCTGTATCTGTATCTGTACCTGTATCTATATCTGTATTTGTATCTGTATCTATATCTTTATCTATATCTGTATCTGTATCTGTATCTGTATCTGTATCTGTATCTGTATCTGTATCTGTATCTGTATCTGTATCTGTATCTGTATTTGTATCTGTATCTATATCTTTATCTATATCTGTATCTGTATCTGTATCTGTATCTGTATCTGTATCTGTATCTGTATCTGTATCTGTATCTGTATCTGTATCTGTATCTAAATCTATATCTACATCTGTATCTGTATTTGTATCTATATCTATATGTGTATCTGTATCTGTATCACTATCTGTATCTGTATCTGTATCTGTATCTGTATCCCTATCTGTATCTGTATCTATATCTGTATCTGTATTTGTATCTGTATCTGTATCTGTATCTGTATGTGTATCTGTATCTTTATCTGCATCTGTATCTGTATTTGTATCTATATGTGTATCTGTATCCATATCTGTATGTGTATCTTTATCTATATCTGTATCTGTATCTGTATTTGTATCTATATCTATATCTATACCTGTATTTATATCTGTTTCTGTATCTGTATCTGTATCTGTATCTGTATCTGTATCTATATCTGTATTTGTATCTGTATCTGTATCTGTATCTGTATCTGTATCTGTATTTATATCTGTTTCTGTATCTGTATCTGTATCTGTATCTGTATCTGTATCTATATCTGTATTTGTATCTGTATCTGTATCTGTATCTGTATCTGTATCTGTATCTATATCTGAATCTGTATCTGTATCTGTATCTGTATCTGTATCTCTATCTGTATCTGTGTCTGTATATGTATCTGTATCTGTATCTGTATCTGTATCTGTATCTGTATCTGTATCTGTATCTGTATCTGTATCTCTATCTCTATCTATATCTATATCTATCTTTGTATCTGTATTTCTATCTGTATCTATATCTCTATCGCTATTTGTATCTGTATCTATATCTCTATCGCTATTTGTATCTGTATCTATATCTCTATCGCTATTTGTATCTGTATCTATATCTCTATCGCTATTTGTATCTGTATCTATATCTCTATCGCTATTTGTATCTGTATCTATATCTCTATCGCTATTTGTATCTGTATCTATATCTCTATCGCTATTTGTATCTGTATCTATATCTCTATCGCTATTTGTATCTGTATCTATATCTCTATCGCTATTTGTATCTGTATCTATATCTCTATCGCTATTTGTATCTGTATCTATATCTCTATCGCTATTTGTATCTGTATCTATATCTCTATCGCTATTTGTATCTGTATCTATATCTCTATCGCTATTTGTATCTGTATCTATATCTCTATCGCTATTTGTATCTGTATCTATATCTCTATCGCTATTTGTATCTGTATCTATATCTCTATCGCTATTTGTATCTGTATCTATATCTCTATCGCTATTTGTATCTGTATCTATATCTCTATCGCTATTTGTATCTGTATCTATATCTCTATCGCTATTTGTATCTGTATCTATATCTCTATCGCTATTTGTATCTGTATCTATATCTCTATCGCTATTTGTATCTGTATCTATATCTCTATCGCTATTTGTATCTGTATCTATATCTCTATCGCTATTTGTATCTGTATCTATATCTCTATCGCTATTTGTATCTGTATCTATATCTCTATCGCTATTTGTATCTGTATCTATATCTCTATCGCTATTTGTATCTGTATCTATATCTCTATCGCTATTTGTATCTGTATCTATATCTCTATCGCTATTTGTATCTGTATCTATATCTCTATCGCTATTTGTATCTGTATCTATATCTCTATCGCTATTTGTATCTGTATCTATATCTCTATCGCTATTTGTATCTGTATCTATATCTCTATCGCTATTTGTATCTGTATCTATATCTCTATCGCTATTTGTATCTGTATCTATATCTCTATCGCTATTTGTATCTGTATCTATATCTCTATCGCTATTTGTATCTGTATCTATATCTCTATCGCTATTTGTATCTGTATCTATATCTCTATCGCTATTTGTATCTGTATCTATATCTCTATCGCTATTTGTATCTGTATCTATATCTCTATCGCTATTTGTATCTGTATCTATATCTCTATCGCTATTTGTATCTGTATCTATATCTCTATCGCTATTTGTATCTGTATCTATATCTCTATCGCTATTTGTATCTGTATCTATATCTCTATCGCTATTTGTATCTGTATCTATATCTCTATCGCTATTTGTATCTGTATCTATATCTCTATCGCTATTTGTATCTGTATCTATATCTCTATCGCTATTTGTATCTGTATCTATATCTCTATCGCTATTTGTATCTGTATCTATATCTCTATCGCTATTTGTATCTGTATCTATATCTCTATCGCTATTTGTATCTGTATCTATATCTCTATCGCTATTTGTATCTGTATCTATATCTCTATCGCTATTTGTATCTGTATCTATATCTCTATCGCTATTTGTATCTGTATCTATATCTCTATCGCTATTTGTATCTGTATCTATATCTCTATCGCTATTTGTATCTGTATCTATATCTCTATCGCTATTTGTATCTGTATCTATATCTCTATCGCTATTTGTATCTGTATCTATATCTCTATCGCTATTTGTATCTGTATCTATATCTCTATCGCTATTTGTATCTGTATCTATATCTCTATCGCTATTTGTATCTGTATCTATATCTCTATCGCTATTTGTATCTGTATCTATATCTCTATCGCTATTTGTATCTGTATCTATATCTCTATCGCTATTTGTATCTGTATCTATATCTCTATCGCTATTTGTATCTGTATCTATATCTCTATCGCTATTTGTATCTGTATCTATATCTCTATCGCTATTTGTATCTGTATCTATATCTCTATCGCTATTTGTATCTGTATCTATATCTCTATCGCTATTTGTATCTGTATCTATATCTCTATCGCTATTTGTATCTGTATCTATATCTCTATCGCTATTTGTATCTGTATCTATATCTCTATCGCTATTTGTATCTGTATCTATATCTCTATCGCTATTTGTATCTGTATCTATATCTCTATCGCTATTTGTATCTGTATCTATATCTCTATCTATATCTGTCTCTCTCTCTGTGTGTGTGTGTGTGTGTGTGTGTGTGTGTGTGTGTGTGTGTGTGTGTGTGTGTGTGTGTGTGTGTGTGTATCTATACTTGAATTTATGTTTGTATGTGTATGTGTAGGTCTATCTCTATCCATATCTATATCCATGTTGGCTTATGTGGCTACATATGTATCTATATCTATATATGTAATTGCATGTCGATCACTGTATGTATGTGTATCTCTTTATGTATGTGTATGTCTATTTGTATCTGTATTTGTATCTTTATCTATATTTGTATCTGTATTTCATTTTTTACGTGTATCTGTATCTGTATCTATATCTCTATTTGTATGGGTATCAATATCTGTATCTATATTGTATCTATATCTGTATCTATACGTGTATTTGTATATCTATGTATATCTATATATGTATCTTTATCTGTATATATTTCAGTATTTGTATCTGTATTAGTATCTTTTTCCATATATGTATCTTTATTCATATGTGTTTTTGTATTTGTATTTGTACGTGATTCTGTATCTATATTTATATGTGTATCTGTATCTGTATCTCTATCTCTATCTATATCTATATCTGTATCTATATTTGTATTTTTATGATTATTTGTATCTATATCTGTACCTATACTTGCATTTATGTTTGTAAAAGTATATGTACTTCTACCTCTGTTTATATTTGTATCCATATCGGCTTATGTGTCTATATGTGTATCTATATCTATGTATGTATTTGCATGTCTATCTGTGTATGTATGTGTATTTCTTTATGTTTTCGTATCTCTATCTGCATTTGTACTTGTATCTTTATCTGTATTTGTATCTATATCTCTATTTGTATGTGTATCAGTATCTATATATGTATTTATAAATGTATATCTGTACCAGTATGGGTATCAATATGTGTATCTATATTTGTATCTGTATCTGTATCTGTATCTGTACTTGTATTTGTATATCTATCTACTTCTTTATATGTATCTTTATGTGTATCTATTTTAGTATTTGTATCTGTATTAGTATCTATATCCATGTATGTATCTGTGTTTATATATGTATCTTGATTTGTATTTGTATGTGTATCTATATCTCTATGTATATATGCATTTGTATCTTTATCTGTATCTCTATCCATATCTATATCTCTATCTATATTTGCATTTGTATGATCATTTGTATCGATATCTGTATATGTATCTTTATCTTTATTTGTATCCATATGTGTATGTGTGCTCATATCTATACCTGTATCTATATGTATATCTGTATGTGTATTTTTATGTGTATCTCTATGTATGTTTGTATATGTCTCTATATCTTTATCTGAATCTATATTTGTATCTATATCTGTATGTGTATTTGAATCTTTATCTATATTCTTTATCTTTATCTGTATATTTGTTTATATCTCTATATGTATCTCTATTTTTATCTGTATCTGTATTTGCATCCGTTTCTGTATTTGAACCTTTGCCTGTATTTGTATCTCTATGTGTATTTGTATCTATGTGAGTATCTGTATCTATATTTCAGTTTGTATCTATATCTGTATCTGTATTTGTATCTGTATCTAAATCTGTATTTGTATCTGTATCTCTATCTGTATCTGCATCTGTATGTGTATGTGTATCTGAATATGTATCTATATGTGTATCTGTATATGCATCTATATCTGTATCTGTATCTGTATCTGTATCTGTATCTGTATCTGTATCTGTATCTATATCTATATCTGTATCTGTATCTGTATCTGTATCTGTATCTGTATCTGTATCTGTGTCTGTATCTGTATCAGTATCAGTATCAGTATTTGTATCTGTTTTTATATCTGTATCTATATCTGTATCTGTATCTGTATCTGTATCTGTATCTG
>SZWC01002826.1:169454-184971 GCA_023375785.1 Penium margaritaceum | reverse complement strand
TCTGTATCTGTATCTGTATCTGTATCTGTATCTGTATCTGTATCTGTATCTGTATCTGTATTTTTATCTTTCTCTTTATCTGTATCTAGTTCTGTATCTTTATCGGTATCTGTATCTATATCTATATCTTTATCTGTATCTGTATTTGTATCTATATCGGTATCCATATCTATATTTATATCTGTATTTGTATTTGTATTTCAATCTCTATGTATATCTGTATGTGTATCTATATCAGTGTCTGTATATGTATCTATATCGCCATCTATATTTGTGTATGTATCTATATCTGTATTTCTATCTACATGTGTATCTGTCTTTGTATGTATATGTTTTTCCATGTGTGTATCTATATCTGTATCTACATCTGTATCTGTGTCTGTATCTGTATCTGTATCTGTACTTGTATTTGTTCTTGTATTTGTATCTGTGTATGTATCTGTATCTCTATCTGTATTTGTATCTATATCAGTATCTGTATCTATATCTCTATCTTTCTCTGTATCTGTATCTCTATCTGTATCTATATTTGTATTTGTATCTATATCTGTATTTGTATCTGTATCTGTATCTGTATCTGTATGTGTATCTGTATCTGTATCTATATCTGTATCTGTATTTGTATCTTTATCTATATCTGTATCTATATCTGTATCTCTATCTGTATTAATATCTGTATCTGTATCTGTACCTGTATCGGTATCTATATCTGTATCTGTATCTGTATCTGTATCTGTATCTGTATCTATATCTGTATCTATATCTGTATCTGTATCTGTATCTCTATCTCTATCTCTATCTATATCTGTATTTGATCTGTATCTGTATCTATATCTATATCTGTATCTGTATTTGTATCTGTATCTATATCTGTATCTTTATCTATATCTGTATCTGTATCTATATCTGTATCTGTATCTGTATCTGTATCTGTATCTGTATCTGTATCTGTGTCTGTATCTAAATCTATATCTATATCTATATCTATACCTATATCTATATCTATGTCTGTATATGTATCTTTTTTGTATCTATATCTGTATGTGTATCTGTATCCGTACCCATATTGGTATGTGTATGTGTATCTGTATGTGTATCTATATTTGTATCTATATCTCTATTTGAATTGTTTTCTATGTCTATAATTGAATCTGTATATGTATCTGTATCTATATCTATGTCTGTATCTTTATCTGTATTTCTATCTGTATTTGTATCTGTATTAGTATCTGTATCTGTATCTGTATTTGTATGTGTATCTGTATCTGTAATTGTATCCATGTATGTATTTGTATCTATATCTGTATCTATATATGTATATGTGTCTGTATCTATATCTATATCTGTATCTGTATTTGTTCCTGTTTCTGTATCTGTATCTGTATCTGTATTTGTATCTGTATCTGTATGTGTATTTGTATCTTTATCTATATCTGTATTTGTATCTGTATCTTTATCTGTATCTATATCTGTATCTGTATTTGTATCTTTATCTGTATCTGTATATGTATTCGTATCTGTATATGTATTTGTATCTGTATCTGTATCTATATATGTATCTGTATCTGTATCTATATCTGTATCTGTATCTGTATCTGTATCTGTATGTGTATCTATATCTATATATGTATTCGTATCTGTATTTGTATCTATATCTGTATCTGTATCTATATCTGTATCTCTATCTGTATCTGTATCTATCCATATCTGTATCTCTATGTGTACCTGTATCTGTATGTGTATCTGTATCCAGATCTGTATGAGTATCTGTATTTGTATCGTTATCTGTATCTTTATATGGATTTGTATCCGTATCCGTATAGGTATCTGTATTTGTATTTTTATCTATACCTGCATCTGTATGTGTATTTGTATATGTATCTGTATCTGTATCTGTATCTGTATGTGTATCTGTTTTTTTTATTTGTATCTGTATATGTATCTGTAACTGTATCTGTATCTGTATTTGTATCTTTCACTTTATCTGTATCTGTATCTGTATCTTTATCAGTATCTGTATCTGTATCTATATCTTTATCTGTATCTGTATTTGTATTTATATTGGTATCCATATCTATATCTATATCTGTATTTGTATTTGTATTTCTATCTCTATGTATATCTGTATCTGTATCCATATCAGTGTCTGTATATGTATCTATATCGCCATTTGTATCTGTGTATGTATCTATATCTGTATTTGTATCTACATGTGTATCTATCTTTGTATGCATATGTTTTTCCATATGTGTATCTATATCTGTATATATATCTGTATCTGTGTTTGTATCTGTATCTGTATCTGTATTTGTATTTGTTCCTGTATTTGTATCTGTATATGTATCTGTATATGTATCTGTATTTGTATCTATATCAGTATCTGTACCTATATCTGTATCTTTCTCTGTATCTGTATCTCTATCTGTATCTATATTTGTATTTGTATCTATATCTGTATTTGTATCTGTATCTGTATCTGTATCTGTATCTGTATCTGTATCTGTACCTTTATCGGTATCTGTATCTGTATCTGTATCTGTATCTATATCTGTATCTATATCTGTATCTGTATCTGTATCTGTATCTATATCTATATCTGTATCTGTATCTGTATCTATATCTGTATCTCTATCTGTATCTGTATCTGTATCTATATCTATATCTATATCTATATCTATATCTATATCTGTATCTGTATCTGTATCTGTATCTGTATCTATATCTGTATCTATATCTGTATCTGTATCTGTATCTGTATCTATATCTATATCTGTATCTGTATCTGTATCTATATCTGTATCTCTATCTGTATCTGTATCTGTATCTTTATCTGTATCTGTATCTGTATCTGTA
Source organism: Penium margaritaceum (assembly GCA_023375785.1). Taxonomy (NCBI): domain Eukaryota; kingdom Viridiplantae; phylum Streptophyta; class Zygnematophyceae; order Desmidiales; family Peniaceae; genus Penium; species Penium margaritaceum. The sequence continues at coordinate 182,118 of SZWC01002826.1, read as the reverse complement.
TCTATATCTGTATCTGTATCTATATCTGTATCTGTATCAGTATCTATATCTATATCTATATCTATATCTATATCTATATCTATATCTATATCTATATCTATATCTGTATATGTATCGTTTTTGTACCTATATCTGTATGTGTGTCTGTATCCGTACCCATATTGGTATGTGTATGTGTATCTGTATGTGTATCTATATTTGTATCTATATCTCTATTGTATTGTTTTCTATGTCTATAATTGTATCTGTGTATGTATCTGTATCTGTATCTATGTCTGTATCTTTATCTGTATCTTTATCTGTATTTGTATCTGTATTAGTATCTGTATCTGTATGTGTATTTGTATGTGTATCTATATCTGTAATTGTATCTATATATGTATTTGTATCTATATCTGTATCTATATATGTATATGTGTCTGTATCTATATCTGTATCTGTATCTGTATTTGTTCCTGTATCTGTATCTCTATCTGTATTTGTATTTGTATCTGTATGTGTATCTACATCTTTATCTATATCTGTATTTGTATCTGTATCTTTATCTTTATCTGTATCTATATCTGTATCTGTATTTGTATCTTTATCTGTATCTGTATCTGTATGTGTATCTGTATCTGTATCTGTATGTGTATTCGTATCTGTATATGTATTTGTATTTGTATCTGTATCTATATATGTATCTGTATCTGTATCTATATCTGTATCTGTATCTGTATCTGTATCTGTATCTGTATGTGTATCTGTATCTATATCTCTATCCGTATCTGTATTTGTATCTATATCTGTATCTGTATCTGTATCTGCATCTGTATCTGTATCTGTATCTGTATCTATATCTGTATCTGTATCTGCATCTATATTTATATCTGTATCTATATCTGTATCTGTATCTGTATCTTCGTCTTTATGTATATTTGTATGTGTATCTGTATTAATATTTGTATCTGTATCTGAATCTTTATCCTTTTGTGTATTTGTATCTATATGTGAATCGGTATTTGTATCTGTATCTATATCTGTAAGTATATCTCTATGTGTATCTAAATCTATATCTATATGTGTATTTCTATTTATATTTGTATTTGTATCTGCATCTATAATTGTATCAATAATTATACTTGTATATGTATTTGTATCTCTACTTGTATTTGTATCTTTATTTGTATTTGTTTACTTACATCTTTCTGTATCTTTATCTTTATCTGTATCTTTACCTGTATCTCTATGAGTATCTGTATCTGTATGCGTATGTAAATCAATATCTTGATCTATTTGAGAATCAACACCAGTATCAATATTCCTATCTATATCTATATCCATATTTATGGATATAGATAAATCAATATCTTGATGTTGTATGCGTATGTAAATCAATATCTTAGTCTGTTTGGGAATCTACACGAGTATCAGTATTCGTATCTATATGTATATCCATTTTTGTATGTGTAAAGATACCACTATATGTTTTATATTTATACATGTATTATAAATGATTTATATATTTATCCATGTTTGTATTTGTATTACTATCTGTATTTGTATCTTTATCTGTATGTGTATCCACATGTGTATCTGTATTTATATTTGTATTTGTATCCTTATCTTTATCTATTTTGGTTTATGTATTCATTCTTGAATGTGTATCAATATTTGTATCTGTATCAGTATTTGTATCTTTATCTTCATTTGTATTTGTATTTGTATGTGTATGTGATCTGAATCTTTATCCGTATCTGTATCTACGTCTATATCTATATCTGCATTTATTTTCGTATCAGTATCTGTACTTGTATCTATATCTCAATTAGTATCTATATCTATATATGTATCTTCATTTGTATCTGTATCTCTATCTGTTTTTGTATGTGTATCTGTATCTCTATCTGTATGTGTATGTGTATATGTATCTGTATCTATATCGTTACCTTTATCTCTATTTGTATCTGTATCTGTATTTGTATTTGTATTTGTATCTGAATGCATATCCGTTTCTATACTAGTATGTGTATCTATATCTATATTTGTATCTCTATCTTGTATTTATATATGTATCTGTAGATGTATCTGTAACTGCATCAGTATCTGTATCCGTATCTTTTTCTCAATCAATATCTGCATCGTTTATCTATATTGATATCAGTATCAATATCTGCATCTGTATCTAGATCTGTATCTATGTATATATATATCTGTATCTGTATCAGTATACGTATGTGTATTTTTATCTGTATCTCTATTTCTATCTGTATCAGTATGTATATAAACATCTCTATCCGTATCTATATGAGTATGTGTATCAGTATCTGTATCTGTATCTGTATCTATATCTGTATCTGTATCTGTATCTGTATCTGTTTGTGTATATGTATCTGTATCTGTATCTGTATTCAATTATGTATCTGTATTTCTATCTATATGTGTATCTCTATCAGTATCTGTATATTCATCTGTATTTGTATCTGTATCTGTATCTATACATCTCTCTATATCTCTATCTGTATCTATATCTGTATGTGTATATGTATTTGTATCTATATCTGTATCTGTACCTGTGTTTATATCCGTATCTGTATCCATATCAGTATCTGTATCTGTATCTATATCTATATCTTTATCTGTATCTACATTTGTATCTGTATCTGTATCTATGTCTATATTTGTATTTGTATTTGTATCTATATCTGCATTTGTATCTGTATCTGTATCTAAATCTGGATCATTATCTAGATATATATTTGTATCTATATCTGTATGTGTATCTGTATGTGTATTTGTATCTATATCTGTATCTGTATCTGTATCTGTATGTATATCAGTATATGTACCCGTATTTTCATCTGAATCTGTATCTGTATCTATATTTGAAGCTCTATCAGTATCTGTATCTGCATTTTTTTCTATATTTGTATCTGTTTTTGCATCTGTATTTGTATTTGTATCTATATCTATATCTGTACCTGTATCTGTATCTGTATCTATATGTTTATCTTTATCTGTATCTGTAGCTATATCTGTATCTGTATCTGTATCTGTATGTGTACCTGTATCTGAATTTGTATCTATATATGTATCTATATCCGTATGTGTATCTGTATCTGTATTTGTATTTGTATCTATATCTGTATCTGTATATGTATTTTGATTAGTATCTGTATTTGTATGTGGATCTATATCTATATCTGCATCTGTATGTGTATCTGTATCTGTATCTCTATCTGTACATGTACTTGTATCTGTATTTGTATCTATATCTATATTTGTATCTGTATATTCATGTGTATCTGTATCTGTATCTATATCTGTATCTGTATTTGTATCTGTATCTGTATCTGTATCTGTATTTTTATCTGTATCTGTATCTGTATCTATATCTGTATCTGTATCTGTATCTGTATCTGTATCTGTATCTGTATCTGTATTTGTTTATGTATCTGTATTTGTATCTGTATCTGTATCTGTATCTGTATCTATATCTACATTTGTATATGTATCTATATCTTTATCTGTATCTGTGTTTGTATATATATCTGTGTCTATACATATATCTATATCTTTATATGGATCTGTATCTGTAACTAAATTTGTACCTGTATCTATATCTGTATCTTTATCATTATCTATAGGTGTACTTGTATTTGTGTCTATATCGGTATTTGTGTATGTACCTCTATCTGTATCTAGATGTGTATGAGTTTGGTATGTGTTTCATTATCTGTATAAGAACCTATATCTATATCTGTATCTCTTTACATATCTATATCTATATGTGTATATGTATCTGTATATGTATCTGTCTTTATATCTGTATCTGTTTCTGTACCTGTACTTTCATCTATATCTATATCTGTATTTGCATTTGTATTTCTTCTTCCATCTGTATCAGTATCTGTATCTGTCTCTATATGTACATTTGTATCTGTACATGTATCTGTACTATATCTTCATCTATATCTGTCTTTATATTTGAATTTGTATCTGTATCTATACCTGTATTCGTATCTGTATCTGTATCTATATTTGTATCCGTATCTTTATCGTTATGTATGTTTGAATGTGTATTTGTATCGATATCTCAATATGTATCTGAATCTATATCCTTATCTGTCTTTGTATCTATATCTGAATCTGTATTTGTATCTGTATCTGTATTTGTAAGTATATCTTTATGTGTATCTCTATATGTATCAGTATCTCTATGTGTATCTATATCTATATCTATATGTATATTTCTATTTATATCTATATTTGTATCTGTATCTTTAATTGTATCAATTATTTTACATGTATCTGTATACATATCTGTATTTGTATCTTTACCTGTATTTGTATCTATATCTATATATGTATCTATATGTTTACCTACATCTATATCTTTTTTGTATCTTTATCTTTATCTGTATCTTTACCTTATTCTTTATGAATATCCTTATCGTCATGCGTATATCAATCAAAATATGTATCAGTATCATCATCTACACTAGTATCTGTATCCATACTATTATTTATATCCGTATTTGTATTTGTATGTGTAATGATACCACTATATGTATTTTATTTTGTATGTATTGATAGTTGATCTATATTTGTATTTTTCTCTGTATTTGTATGTGTATCTATATGTGTATCTGTATGTGTATCTGTATGTTTATCAGTATCTATATTTGTATTTGTATCTTTATCATTTCCTTTTTTGGTACATGTATTCATACTTGAATATGTATCGATATATGTATCTGTATCTGTATATGTATTTATATCTCGATTTGTATTTGTATCTGTATCTATATCTGTATGTGGATATGTATCTTTATCCGTATCTATATCTATATCTGCATCTATATCTACATCTATATTTGTATCAATATCTGTATTTGTATCTATGTCTGAATTAGTATCTATGTCTATATCTATATCTATATCTAAATCTATATCTGTATCTATATCTGTTTGTGTATCCGTATTGGTATCTCTACCTATATTTGTATGTGTATATGTATCTGTATCTATATTGGTATCCGTATCTATATCTGTATCTGTATCTGTATCTTTGTCTATATCTGTATCTGGATTGTATCTGTACTATATTTGTATCTATATCTATATTCGTATCTGTATTTTTATCTGACTTTATATCCATATCTACATTAGTATGTGAATCTTTATCTGTATTTGTATCTCTATCTTGTATCTGTATATGTTTTTGTATCCGTATCTGTATCTGTATCTGTCTTTGTATGTTTTTCTCTATTTGTATCTGTATTTTTATTTGTATCTATATTTGTATGTGTACCTATATCTGTATCTTTATTTGCATATGTATTTGTATATATATCTGTATCTTTATCTACATCTATATCATTATCTATATCTCTATCTATATCTGTAAATTTATCTATATCTATATCTATATTTGTATCTGTATCAGTATAAGTATCTGTAAATGTATCTATATCTGTATCTCTATCTGCATCTATATCTATATCTGTATCTGTATCTGTATCTGTATCTGTATCTGTATCCATATCTGTATCTGTATGTATATCTGTATCTGTATATGCATTTGTATCTTTGTCTTTATCTCTATCTGTATCTATATCTATAACAATATCTGTATCTTTATCTGTATCTTTATCTGTATCTGTATCTTTATCTGTATCTGTATCTGTATTTGTATTTATATCTGTATCTATAACTATATTTGTATCTGTATTTGTATCTATATCTCTATCTCTATTTGTATGTGTATCTTTATCTTTATTTGTATCTGTATTTGTATCTATATCTGTATCGGTATCTGTATGTATATCTATATCAGTATGTGTATGTGTATGTGTATGTGTATCTGTATCTCTATCTTTATCTTTATATGTATCTGTATCTGTATCTATATTTGTATCTGTATCTGTATTTGCATCTGTATGTGTATCTGTATCTATATCTGTATCTGTATCTGTATCTGTATCTGTATCTGTATCTGTATCTGTATCTATATCTGTATCTGTATCTGTATCTTTTGTTTCTATATGTATCTGTATCTATATCTTTTTTTATATATGTTTCTGTTTCTTTATCTTTATCGGTGCCTATATCTATATCTGTAGGTGTTTTTATATCCGTATCCATATCGGTATTTGTATCTCTATCCGTATCCGTATTTGTATGTGTATCTGTATCTGTATCTGTATTTGTATCTATATCTATATGTGTATCTGTGTTTGTATCTAAATCAATATTTGTATTCGTATCTGTATTTGTATCAGGATGTGTATCGGTTTTGGTATGTGTATTAGTATCTATATCAATATCTATATCTGTATCTGTACCTATATCAGTATATACATCCATATCTGTATTTGTATCTATTTTTGTATTTATATCTATCTTTCTATCCGTATTTGTATCCTTTCTTCTATCAGTATCTGTATCTTTATCAGTATCTGTATCTTTCTCTTTGTTTGCATCTGTATCTTAATTTTTATTTGAATTTATCTCTATATCTGTATCCATATCTATATCTATACTTGTATATGTATCTGCATCTATTTTTGTATCTATATGTTATCCATATCAGTATGTGTATTTGTTTCATTTTCTGTATCTTTTTCTATATCTGTATTCTTATCTTTATCTACATTTGTATCTGTATTTGTATCTTTATCTTTATCTTTATTAGTATCTATATCTATATATGCATCTGTATCTGTATCTACATCCCTATCTACATCTTTATTTGTATCTGTATGTGTATTTCTATTTTTATCTATGTTTATATCCTTATTTCAAATTGTATCAAGAATTGTATCTGTATGTTTAATTATATTTGTATTTGTATCTATATGTGTATCCACACCTATATGTTTATCAATATCTATATCTCTATCTATATGTGTATCTTCATCTCTATCCTTATCTTTATTTGTATGAGTATCTGTACCTCTACCCGAATGTATATCTGTATTTGTATCACTATCGGTATCTGCATTAGTATCTATATCCGCATATATATCTGTATTTGTATATAAGTGTGTATATGTATTTTTATCAGTATCTGTATCTATATTTGTATCTTTATGTGTACCTCATCTGTATTTCTATCCGTATCTGTATTTGTATCTGTCTTTGTATCTATATATTTATCTATATGTGTATCTGTATCTATATGTGTATTTGTGACTTTTTTGCATCGCTTTTTGTATTTGCATTTCTATTTGAATTTGTATGTTTTTTTATATCTGTATTTCTATCTGTATCTATATTAATCTGTACATCGATACATGTATATGTATCTGTACCTGTATCAATATCTGTATGTGTATATGTATGTGTATCTATATCTGTATTTGTATTTGTATTTGTATCTGTATCTGTATCTGTATGTGTATGTGTATCTGTATCTGTATCTGTATCTGTATCTGTATCTGTATCTGTATCTGTATCTGTATCTGTATCTATATCTGTATTTGTATTTGTATTTGTATCTGTATCTGTATCTGTATGTGTATGTGTATCTGTATCTGTATCTGTATCTGTATCAGTATCTATATCTATACCTGTATCTGTATTGTATCTCTATCTGTATGTGTATAAGTATCTATGTTTGTATCTGTATCTGTGTTTATATCTGTATTTGAATCTGTATTTGTATCTATGTCTGTATCTGTATCTGTATCTGTATCTGTATCTGTATCTCTATCGCTATTTGTATCTGTATCTGTATCTCTATCTATATCTATATCTATAATTGTATATGTATATGTAATTGTATCGAAATCATTTTCTGTATCTGTATTTGTATCTTTATCCGTATCTGTATCTATATCTGTATTTGTGTATGTATCTATATCTATATCTATAAATGTAGTTGTATGTGTTTCTATTTTTGTATCAATATGTGTATCTATGTCTACATCTGCATCTGAATCTGTCTGCGTATCTGTATCTTTATCTGTATCTATATCTATATCTATATCTGTATATCTTTCTGTATCCATTTCTATATCTGTATCTACATATGTATTTGTTTATGTATCTGTATTTGTATCTGTATCTCTGTTTGTATCTGTTCATATATCTATGTATGTGTCTCTATCTACATCTATATCTTTATCTATGTCTATATCTGTATCTATATCTATATGTGTATCTGTATCTGTATCTGTATTTGTATCTATATTTATATCTGCATCTACATCTGTATTTGTATCTTTATGTGTGTTTATATCTATACTTGTATGTATACTTGAATCTGGATGTGTAAGTCTAGCTCTATCTATATCTATATCGATGTTTGTATATGTGTCTATATCTGTATTTCCATTTTCATATGTACCTGCATATCTATCTGTATATGTATGTGTATGTCTATCCGTATCTGTATCTCGATCTGTATCTGTGTTTGTATGTTTATGTGTATTTGTATTTATATCTATATCTGCATTTTTATCGGTATGTGTATCTGTGTCTTTGTTTGTATCTCTATTTGTATATGTATCTCTATCAGTATTTGTATTTGTATCTGTGTCTGGATCAATGTATGTTTCTGTATCTATATTTGTATCTTTATTCGTATTTGAATCTGTATGTATATCTGAATATGTATTTGTTTCTATATCTGTATGTGTATGAATAGCGGTATCAATATTTGTATCTGTATCTGTTTTAGAATCTCTATCTATATATCTGTGTGTGTGTGTGTGTGTGTGTGTGTGTGTGTGTGTGTGTGTGTGTGTCTGTATCTATACTAGTATTTGTATTTGTATCTGTATGTGTAGGTCTATCTCTATCCATATCTATATCCATGTTGGCTTATGTGGCTACATATGTATCTATATCTATATATGTAATTGCATGCCGATCAGTGTATGTATGTGTATCTCTTTATGTATGTGTATGTCTATTTGTATCTGCATCTGTATCTTTATCTGTACTTGTATCTGTATTTCATTTTTTTACGTGTATCTGTATCTGTATCTATATCTCTATTTGTATGGGTATCAATATCTGTATCTATATTTGTATCTATATCTGTATCTATACGTGTATTTGTATATCTATGTATATCTATATGTGTATCTTTATCTGTATATATTTTAGTATTTGCATCTGTATCAGTATCTTTATCCATATATGTATCTTTATTCATATATGTTTTTGTATTTGTATTTGTATGTGTATCTGTATCTGTATTTATATCTCTATCTGTATCTGTATCTGTATCTCTATCTCTATCTATATCTATATCTGTATCTATGTTTGTATTTGTATGATTATTTGTATCTATATCTGTATCTATACTTGCATTTATGTTTGTAAAAGTATATGTACGTCTACCTCTGTCTATATTTGTATGCATATTGGCTTATGTGTCTATAATTGTATCTATATCTATGTATGTATTTGCATGTCTATCTGTGTATGTATGTGTATTTCTTTATGTTTCCGTATCTCTATCTGCATTTGTATTTGTATCTTTATCTGTATTTGTATCTATATCTCTATTTGTATGTGTATCAATATCTGTATATATTTATATATATATCTTTACCAGTATGGGTATCAATATGTGTATCTATATTTGTATCTGTATCTGTATCTGTATCTGTACCTGTATTTGTATATCTATCTACATCTATATATGTATCTTTTTGTGTATCTATTTTAGTATTTGTATCTGTATTAGTATCTATATCCATGTACATATCTGTATTTTTATATGTATCTGTATTTGTATTTGTATGTGTATCTATATCTGTATGTATATATGCATTTGTATCTGTATCTGTATCTCTGTCCATATCTATATCTCTATCTATATTTGTATTTATATGATCATTTGTATCGATATCTGTATCTGTATCTATATCTCTATTTGTATCCATATGTGTATGTGTGTTCATATTTATACCTCTATCTATATGTATATTTGTATGTGTATTTGTATGTGTATCTGTATATATATTTGTATATGTCTCTATATCTGTATTTGACTCTATATTTGTATCTATATTTGTATGTGTATTTGAATCTTTATCTATATTCTTTATCTTTATCTATATGTTTGTTTTTATCTCTATATGTATCTCAATTTTTATCTGTATCTGTATTTGCATCTGTTTCTATATTTGAACCTTTGCTTGTATTTGTATCTGTATGTGTATTTGTATCTGTATGTGTATCTGTATCTGTATCTCAGTTTGTATCTATATCTATATCTGTATTTGTATCTGTATCTAAATATTTATTTGTATCTATATCTGTATCTGCATTTGTATGTGTATGTGTATCTGTATATGTATCTGTATGTGTATCGGTATCTGTATTTGTATCTGTATCTGTATCTGTATCTATATCTGTATCTGTATCTGTATCTGTATCTTTATCTGTATCTGTATCTGTATCTGTATCTATATCTATATCTGTATTTGTATTTGTATCTGTATCTATATCTGTATCCGTATCTGTATCTGTATTTGTATCTATATCTGTATGTGTATCTGTATCTATATCTGTATCAGTATCAGTATATGTATCTGTTTTATATCTGTATCTGTATGTGTATCTGTATCAGTATCTGTATCTGTATCTGTATTTGTATCTGTATCTATATCTATACTTGTATCTGTATCTGTATCTGTATCTGTATCTGTATCTGTATATGTATATGTATCTGTATCTGTATCTGTATCTGTATCTGTATATATATCTACATCTGTATCTCTATTTGTATGTGTATCTGTATCTATATCTATATGTATATCTTTATCTATATCTGTATCTATATCTGTATCTCTATGTGTACCTGTATCTGTATGCGTATCTGTATCTATATCTGTATCAGTATCTATATCTGTATCTTTATCTGTATCGTTATGTGTATTTGTATCCGTATCCGTATAGGTATCTGTATCTGTATTTTTATCTATACCTGCATCTGTATCTATATGTGTATATGTCTTTGTATCTGTATCTATATCTGTATCTGTATCTGTATCTGTATTTGTATCTGTATATGTATCTGTATCTGTATCTGTATCTGTATCTGTATTTGTATCTTTATCTTTTTCTATATCTGTATCTGTATCTTTACGTGTATCTGTATATGTATCTATATCTTTATCTGTATCTGTTTTTGTATCTGTATCTATATCCATATCTATATCTATATCTGTATTTGTATTTGTATTTCTATCTTTATCTATATCTATATGTTTATCTATATCAGTGTCTGTATATGTATCTATATGGCCATCTGTATTTGTGTATGTATCTAGATCTGTATTTGTATCTACATGTGTATCTCTCTTTGTATGTATATGTATTTCCATATGTGGATCTGTATCTGTGTCTATATCTATATCTGTGTCTGTATCTGTATCTATATGTGTATTTGTATTTGTTCCTGTATTTGTATCTATATATGTATCTGTATCTGTATCTGTATTTGTATCTATATCAATATCTGTATCTATATGTGTATCTGTCTCTGTATCTGTATCTCTATCTATATCTATATTTGTATTTGTATCTATATCTGTATTTGTATCTGTATCTGTATCTGTATCTGTATCTGTATCTGTATCTGTATCTGTATCTATATCTGTATCTATATCTGTATCTATATCTGTATCTGTATCTGTATCTGTATCCATATTTGTATCTATATCCGTATCTGTATCTGTATCCGTATTTGTATCTTTATCTGTATCTGTATCTGTATCTGTATCTATATCTGTATCTGTATCTGTATCTGTATCCATATTTGTATCTATATCCGTATCTGTATCTGTATCCGTATTTGTATCTTTATCTGTATCTGTATCTGTATCTGTATCTGCATCTGTATCTTTATCTGTATCTGTATCTGTATCTGTATCTGTATCTGTATCTGTATCTGTATCTATATCTGTATCTGTATTTGTATCTGTATCTGTATCTGTATCTACATCTGTATCTATATCTGTATCTGTATCTGTATCTGTATCTGTATCTGTATCTGTATCTGTATCTATATCTGTATCTGTATTTGTATCTGTATCTGTATCTGTATCTACATCTGTATCTATATCTGTATCTCTATCTATATCTGTATTTGTATCTGTATTTGTATCTATATTTGCATCTGTATCTGTATCTGTATCTGTATTTGTATCTGTATCTGTATCTGTATCTGTACATGTATCTGTATCTGTATCTGTATTTGTATCTGTATCTATATCTATATCTGTATCTGTATCTATATCTGTATCTATATCTATATCTATATCTATATCTGTATCTGTATCTTTTTTGTATCTATATCTGTATGTGTATCTGTATCCGTACCCATATTGGTATGTGTATGTGTATCTGTATGTGTATCTATATTTGTATCTATATCTCTATTTGTATTGTTTTCTATGTCCATAATTGTATCTGTATATGTATCTGTATCTGTATCTATGTCTGTATCTTTATCTGTATCTGTATTTGTATTTGTATCTGTATTAGTATGTGTATCTGTATCTATATTTGTATGTGTATCTGTATCTATATATGTATCTGTATATGTATTTGTATCTGTATCTGTATCTATATATGTATCTTTGTCTGTATCTATATCTGTATCTGTATTTGTATCTGTATGTGTATCTGTATCTGTATCTGTATCTGTATCTGTATCTGT
>SZWC01002826.1:157020-169403 GCA_023375785.1 Penium margaritaceum | reverse complement strand
ATCTGTATCTGTATCTGTATCTGTATCTGTATCTGTATCTGTATCTGTATCTGTATCTGTATGTGTATCTGTATCTTTATCTGTACCTGTATTTGTATCTTTATCTTTATCTGTATCTATATCTGTATCTGTATCTGTATCTTTATCTGTATCTGTATTTGTATGTGTATCTATATTTGTATCTGTATATGTATTCGTATCTGTATATGTATTTGTATCTGTATCTGTATCTATATATGTAATTGTATCTATATCTATATGTGTATCTATATCTGTATCTGTATGTATATGTGTATCTATATCTGTATCTGTATCCGTATCTGTATCTATATCCATATATGTATCTGTATCTGTATCTGTATCTGTATCTGTATCTGTATCTGTATCTGTATCTGTATTTGTATCTGTATTTATATCTGTATCTATATCTGTATCTGTATGTACATCTGTATCTATATGTGTATATGTATCTGTTTCTGTACCTGTACGTGTATCTTTTTCTGGGTCTGTATCTGTATCTGTATCTGTTTTCTATATGTGTATGTGTGTTTGTATCTGGATTTGTATATGTATGTGTATCTGTTTTTGTATCTGTATTTGTAGTGTATCTGTATCTAGATCTACATTTGTATGGCTCACACGACCGCTCATTCATTGTTGACCAGAGGCGTACTACCTCTTAAGAAGATAAATTCAATGTGGCACGACTACATTACATCACCAAAGATATGGAGTGACTTCACGCATGCTAAATTTTCCCGTTTTAGAGAAATGAACAAGAAGTCTGACGCATGGTCCAAGCGTCAACACTTGTGTAAGCAATCTAGCATGGTAGAGTATACGCGGAATTTTTGCAAAACAATCATCAGTAGTGATCTTGGCCTTAACAAACATTTTTTTTGCAATAATGGCCACAAACGAGATATCCAGTGAGCAATCGCTATCTTCAACATCTAAGATGACCTTCCATAAATGATCATAGGAGGCAATGACATTGATAGCATTGACTAGAACAATTGGATGGAGGAATCTCATGGCTGGAAATCCCAAAGCCACAATTCCCATCATGGAGGAGGAAATTTGCAGTTGATACAAACCTTGTATGTCATGGAGATTGATGCTGTCAATCAATGCGATGAGTGACTCTTTTTGTCATATCTCGCATGGCTGTCAAAAACAATAACAAAAAACCAAAAAGGGGGCAAGCTAGACCAGGCTCAACACCAAAGTCATTCTAGAGGAGGGGTTTTTCATAACAATCTTCCCAGAATGCTACCTTTGTAGCAAAACATCGACCACCAGATAGACCTGAAGCCTAGCAACATACTAATACTGAAGAAGACCTATCAGATAGGTGATCATGAGCTGGAGAAGATGGCGATTAGTGCCTCATCTGACCGTCAATGTCACCCAACGCGGCACCAGCACTTTTTGTGGAAAAAAAAACCAAGGAGATGCACATGTACAAGCGTTGAACAAGATAACCACCAAAAACTTGCTAACCCTTTCCTTGCAAAAGAATCAGCCAACTCTGTTAAGCCCACATTTTCAGCAAGTGTGCCCTACGCAACGACTATCACAAGATTTGTTTATCTGATAATGAAGTCAAGAAGACGGTATTCTGCACTAGATAGGGGTAATTCAATGTCATGGCCACTCCATTTGGATTCACAAACGTCCCCACAAATTCATGGCAGCTATGAACAACATTTTCAGCCCGTACCTCAATTACTTTGCTAATGTGTACCTTGAAAAAAATCCTAGTGCACAGCCATATCCTAGAGGTGCATCATGGACATCTCCAAAGCATTCTCAACGTTTTACAGAAAGAGATGTTTTCAGAAATTTCTTTGAATGTGACTGTGGCTGAGTTTTTGGGCCACGTCATCAGCGGCAAATGAATCACAATGGAATGAAAAGGGGTGGATGCAGTCGTTGATTGGCCAACACTTACGAGTGTTTGGGACGTCCGAATATTTCAAGCTTTTGCAACTACCTACTGTCAAGTCATAAAGGACTATGCTTGAGTTTTAGTGCCTCTATCTGGTCTCACTCGTATAACAACCAAGTGGAATTGGACAGACATCAAACAAGAAGCATTCAACTCTTTGAGAAATGTTTGCCTTTGGCATTTGCTGTATACTTGGAAAATCCAAGAGTGGATTACAACATGGCCACCGACGTGTCTGATCAAGCAATTGGAGCTGCTCTCCTTTAAGGCAATGGTGGTGGAGAGCACATTATTGTGTACATGTTGAGAAACTTATGTGGGCCGGAACTCAACTACGCGGAGGAGAAAAAAAAGAAATTCTCTTAGTCGTGCACACATTTAGAACATGGAGTACAACTTGGATTGCCAGAGATGCATCTTCCGTACCAACCATCACACACTAAAGCATCTCAAGACTCAGCCAAATCTGAGCCATCAACAACCTCGATGGATGGTGTTCCTAAAGTCCAACATGGACTACGGAATCAAGTACCAAACTGGAAAAATTGGCCCGGTGGATACTCTAAGTTGGTGACCACATCTAATCGGCAAGATTAGTAACCTACTTTTTTAACAAAACCTGTACCTCACAAGGTTGTTTGCACAATTTTACGAGGAGTTTGGCGGGTACGACAAAACCAAGTTGTTGTTCGACAACCCCTTATTGGCAACGTTGATTCAGTCCTACCACACAAAGAGCTTTTTTCTGAGAATGTTGTTTAAGGAATGTTACACCTATCTTGGTGGACAATTCAACAAGGACAAGGTGCTAAAACAACTAGCAGAATGTTACTGCTCAAACAAGATGCACCGCGTTGTGTCAGCCTTAAGTGAATTGTGCGACACCTTTCAGGCACAAAACATCACTGCACAAGATCCTCAAGACTCGTCCAACCCCCATGGGATATGACATAATGCTCGTGGTGCTGGACACGTGTTAAAAAATGTCACACTTCATTCTCACAACGAATATCGTCACCGGAAAAGGAACAATGCGGCTACTCTTAGATAAGATTGTATGGTTGAACGGCATGCCATTCACCATCATCAATGACAAAGACGATTGTTTTACTGGCCCTGTTTTGTGCAAGTTCATGACGTACTATGGTAGTCAAGTGTAGCTTCCAACAGCATTTCATCCTCAAACCTGCAGACAAATGGAGTGAAGCGATCAGACGCTGCACGACTTATCCCCACTCCATGCAAACCTCACGGCATTGGTTGGGTAACCAAACTACCGACCGCCGAACTTGCATAGAACTCCGCCACTTCCACTGCAACGGATAACATATTGTTCGAGGCCGTTTACGGTAATCTTCTCACCACACTGGCAGTGTTGTAAAGTCATAGCAACATTTCCACAACCAACATCCACAATAGGGATTTCTGTAGTGTTTTGGAGGAAATGTGACAAACCCTCATAAAGACACAATATGTTATGAAGCAAGTGGTGGGCCGACATCTTAGCAGTGACGCGTTTAGCACTGGAGATTGCATTCTCCTCAGCTCAATTAACATAAAACTGCGAGGACAAGACTTTGCAAAGCTCAAGCCTTGATGGTTGGGACCGTTTGAGATTGAGTGAATGCAGAACCCTGTTCTCGATTGACTTCACCTGCCTGACATCATGCTTATTCACCCTCTTTTCCACATTAGCAAGCTCAAGAACTACACCACACAAACTTTCCCGGGCAAGACATTGCACCCCCAACTCTTGTTGAAGAGGACGGGGTTACAAAGTACATGATTGAGTAAATCCTCGGATATCCATGCGGTGGAAAAAAGATGGAATATCTGGTCAAGTGGCATGGGCTACGACGCCATGCACAACAGTTGGCAGCCCACTAACATCCTCCGAGACATCAATCATGTGATCAATGACTACTACCGCCATCACTGGCCCACGTCTGCTAACAAGCCAGGACATCGTTGTAAAAAGGGAGGGGATTGTTACATCCTTGACTTACTTGAGTCCTTGAACTATGTGCATGGGCATACATGTCCTTACATGTATGGCCCACCGCACATCAACCTCAGAATTCTGCCACCGATCGGCCAAGGGAATTTTGGCCATCTGCTTGACCTGCGATGTTTCGTTCCAGAAGGTTCTGACTGTCAACCCGCCTGAGGCAAACGGTCTAGAAAACGGAGTACAGTGACATCCGCCGACTGCTCATAGCATTTCAGCTATCACAAGATATCCCCCTCAGGATCGTGTTTCCACACTGTTCAGCTCACAAAGCTTGTCCCTTCCGTGGCCTCTCAGTTTCCCCTTTTAGCTTGTCCCAAGTCTTTTCTATCTACCCTCGGTTGGCCAACTTATGCCTTTGTTTTCAGCACAAGTCTCAAGGGTAACAAGTGGATACTTAGAATGACCAAATGAGTAGTACATATAGCAGTGGCGAGCTTGGGTGCCTTGGCTTGAGGGCGAGGCCCCCTAGCGCGATCTCTAGGGTGGTGCACGTGCACTTTAGGCCCCTAGGTGCTCGCGCACCTTAGCCCCCTTTAGGCACGCAACGTAGCGCCCTAGGCGGTACTTGAACCCACGATCCTGGAGTTAATCCGCTTGCTCATTCAATCCAAGGAGCGGACCTGGGGGACTTGCGCTACAAGCGCAGTGCATACCCGGTTCGTCCTGCAGGGGAATTCCTCCGTAGAGCAGTGCATGCCTGCCTAAATCTGCCGCTGACTGGACAAGGGGCATGCCAGAAATAACAAAACTCTCCCTTGCACCTATGTCCATCTGCGACTAGACTCTTGCAGTGGCCCGAAGCCCTGCGATGTCAGCCTCCATGTGTCAGGCCGCCTCTTCAGTCCTCGTCTGCAGCGCTTACCAGTCCGATGCCATGTGCACCAACCTTGTGCTGGTCATCATCAAGCGGCTTTGTGAGGAAGTCCGCAAGAATCTGTTTTGTCCTGACGTACTGCAGATCCACCACGTTCTTGGCGACCAAGTTGCGTGTGTAGTGGTACCGGATGTCGATGTGTTTAGTCTGCCTAGAGAGCACGTTATTTTACGCGATTTCAATCGCGCTCTTGTTGTCAATGTGCACAACAGTTGCCTCCTTTTGCGTTGCTTGCATCTTAGCAAGAAAACTGCGCAGCCACTGTGTCTCCTTGCATGCTTCTGAGAGTGCGACGTACTCAGCTTCAGCAGTGGAGATTGAGACGCATACCCACATTTTGCTCGCCCAAGAGACAGCTCTGCCGTTCAGGATGCACACGAATCCTGAGGTGGATGTCCTGTCATCAAGATTTCCTCCCAAGTCTGCGTCGGTGTAGCATTTGAGGCACAGAGGGCTTGTTCCTTGGAGGCCACCGTAGCGCAGCCCCCAGTGCCGTGTCTTGTTAAGGTAGCGGAGAATCCGCTTCACGGCCTGCGAGTGGAGTGGCCCGGGGTTGGCCACATACCGACTGGTCAGCCCCATAGCAAACGCGATGTCAGGCCGTGTGCCAACCATGGCAAACATGATGCTCCCTACCGCAGACTGGTAGGGGACATTCTGCATCTCATGACGCTCTGCTTCCGTGCTGGGGGAGCGAGAAGAGGTGAGTTTGGTGTCAGTGGGGAGAGGAGTGCTGAGGGGTTTGCAGTCTTCCATGCCGTAGCGCCAAAGCACCTCCGTGATGTACTTCGTCTGGTTGAGCTCGATGGTGCCTGCTGCTCGGTTGCGGTGGATGGTGATGCCGAGGTAGTACTCGAGCTCTCACATGTCCTTCATCTGAAACCTGTTGCTCAGCTGCTCTTTGAGGACCACAAGGGCCTTCTTGGAGGTAGAGCTCAGAATCAGATCATCCACATACAGTGCAACCAGCAGCAGCCCTTGGTCATCCGCACGCACATACACACTTGGATCGTTGTGGCAGTGCGCGAAGCCAATGGTGGCCATGAAGCCATCCNAAGCCATCCATCTCCTCGTACCAGATCCTTGGGGCCTGTTTCAGCCCGTAGAGCGCTTTGACCAGCCTGCAAACTTGCCCGGGTTTGGCTTCGACCCCCTCGGGCACCTCCATGAATATCTCCTTGTCCAGCTTCCCATGGAGGAAAGCCGTCTTTGCTCCATTTGGTGAATTTCCATGTTGCATGCAGCAGCCACAGCTAGCAAGGATCGGATCGAGGTAAAGGCAGCGACAGGAGAGTAGGTCTTGTTGTACTCAGACCCTGCTCTCTGTGAGAATCCCTTTGCCACTACTCTCGCCTTGTACTTGTCGATGCTGCCGTCTTGCTTCAGCTTCACGCGCAAGACCCACTTCACGCCCACCACGTGAGCGTTGGGTGGCTTGTCCACCAGCTCCCACGTACCATTCTCCTTGATGGAGGCCAGCTCGCTCTCCATCGCCTCCTTCCACTTTGCGGCATCCGGCCACGAGAGAGCTTCAGCGATGGTGCTTGGCTCTCACTGCGCAAGGCACGACCAGCTCAGGCCGGTCCACAAGGCATGCCCTGTGTTGTACTTCTGCACAGGCTTGCTTTGGCGCGTGCTGCACCTTAGCGGTGTTGGTGCTGGCTGCTCATGCTGCTGCTGCTATCCTTCCCCAGATGAGGTAGCAGGAGGTGTAGAGCCACTGGCCTCTGAAGAGGCCTCGGACGTCTCTGACAAGGTGTCGAAATCCGTCTCCGCTTCAGCCTGAGCGGACGCTCTCCCTGTGTCGGCAGTTGTCACTACCTACAGCTTTGGCGTTCCACACCAGTTCGGAGGGGGTACATCTCCCGCCTCCAGTAGCACAATCCACTCTCCCTGTTTGAAAGAGTCCTCGGGGTCGAGCAACTCTTCCTTTCCGTTTGACTCTTCCTTGAAGTCTACGTCTTGGGAGGTGAAGACTCTCCCAGCTGCCTGGTCCCACAGCCTGTACGCCTTGTGTGCGGCTTCATAGCCGACCATCACGCGCTTGCGCACACGTGCATCCATTTTGCCGCCTCCCTGCCCGTCTTGGACCTTGGCCCAAGCGGTGCAGCCGAATTCTTTCAAGTGAGAGGCATCAGGCTTCTTGCCTAACCACGCCTCCTGTGGCGTCATCCGCTCCTTGCTCTGCTCCGTACTCGCCCCCTTGGTGCGCAGTGCTGCGGCTGGCATGAGGTTGATGAGGTAGCAGGCGGTGCACGCAGCTTCTGCCCAGAAGCGCGGTGGCAGTTTTGAGTCAAACAACATGGTTCGCGTCATGCCCAGAATGGTCTGGTTCATGCGCTCGGCCACGCCGTTGCTCTGCGGTGTGTAGGGGGTGGTCGTTTGGTGGTCGATGCCATGCTGTTTGAGCCACGGCTTGCACCCCTTGTACTCTCCGCCGTTGTCGCTACGCAAGGCCTTGACCTTCTTTCCAGTCTGCCGCTCCACCATGGTGACAAACTCCTACAGCTTTTCCAGCACCTCTCCTTTATTTTTTAGGAAGTGGAGGAACGCTTTTCTGGAGTAGTCATCGATGAAGGTGAGGAAGTACTTGCTGCCGCTGTTGGACGCTGTGCGCATTGAGCCGCACACGTCGCTGTGGATCAGGTCGAGTATGGCCTCCGTTCTGCGACCATTCTTGGTGAAGCGTTTCCGCTTCGTCTTGCCTTGTAGGCAAGCCTCACACCCCTGATTGTGCCCACCCTTCATCGCGCACCCTTCCAGCCCGCGTACCAGCTTTTGATCCTGCATGACCTGCAGGGTGTTGTCAGCCACATGCCCAAGGCGTCTGTGCCACAGCGAAGCAGTTGCTGCTCCCGCGTCTTTGGTTGCCACAGCAGGCGACTTGGATGGTGCTTTGGCTTTCATCGGTGGTGCATCATTCGCTACTGCCTCTGCCGCCGCAACGTGCCCCTCTTCATCGCTCTCAGTCTGCAGCACGTAGAGCCCACCGGTTCTTGGCACCTGGGCGATCAGGTCTGATGTGGCGTAGGAGACGGTGACGTCCTTGTTCTTGAGGATCACCGCCTCCTTCTGGGTGAATATCACCGTCATCTCGTGATCGGTGATCCGAGAGACAGACAGGAGGTTCGCGGCAAATGTGGGCATGTAGACCATGTTTTGAAGCCGCAACTCCTCCTTAGCTCCATTGAGCTGAGTTCGCACAACTTTCTCTCCCTCACCCACTGCGTACTCGATGCCGCCATTGGCGTACCGGAACTTGACGGTGGACGGTGTGAGAGCAGAGAATCCACACGCTTCCCTAGAGGTGTGGTAGTTGGTGCCTGAGTCAAGCCCGAAGGCTCCAAGCCGAAGTAGTGCCGACCCCTTCGCTAAAGGGTCGCTCATCGCCATCATGCTCGTTGATCTGTCCACCTTCTTACTGTGGTTGTTGTTCCCACTCCCACCGCCGCCGCCTTCCTTCTTGGGAGCTCGGCACTCCCTAGCCCAGTGCCCTGCCTTGCCGTAGTTATGGCACTTGCCCTTCTTCTTGGCATTCTTCCCGCCACCGCCACTGTCTCCTCTGTTACCTTGGTTGGAGTTAGTGCCGCTTGAGCCACTCGCGTACGCTGCGTTATTGATGACGCCGTTGCTGCGCCGCATGGCCTCATTGCGCACGTACTCGGAGACACGTGGATACGTGAGCTCCGACTCCGCCCAACCACCCAGAGTGGTGATCATTGGGCCCCAGCTTGGCGGCAAGGCCATGAGGAGTATCATGGCTTGCATGGCTTGGTCGAGATGCCAGGACATTGCACGGGCTTCTTGAAGCAGTCCATCGAACTGTTTGAGGAAGTCGGGGATCGACTCTCCCTCGCCCACCCGCAATCCAATAAAGCGTTGCAGGATGAACAGTCAATTAGCAAGGGAGGTCGATTGGTGCACATTCGTCAGCTTGGCATAAGCCTCAGTTGCCGTTATACAACCCTCGATGTGGGATAGGAGGGACAGAGAGAGTGAAGTGACAAGAAGCGCCAACGCAATGTTGTTGCGCTCTTGCCAAGCATCGTGCTCTTGGCTTGTCTCATCCTCGGGTTCCACCTACGTCCCTTGCAGCATCTTCAGGTACCCTCGCACCCTCATTACCACCTCAAATTGCCATTTCCAGGTCCCAAGGGCTTCGCCATCAAACCTTGCTATGGCATTGGCCGCGCCCAACTCGGCGGGCCTTGAGGGGAGAGTGAGCGCCTGACTTTCCGGCATGGTGCCGAGTCGGTCAGCGGTCCTCTCGTTGACTCTGCGCGTTCTCCTCTGCTTCGTTGAGACCGATGTTTGCTGATGAAGCTGATGTCTGCTATTGAGTTGTCAAGGTGCAGTCCATTGCATGCCCCTCCAGGCGATGGCCCCTAGCTATGGTGGAGGAAGTGCTCCCACAGACACGAGGTCGTAGCCACAAGGGCAGATCTTGTCTCGTTAGGAATCGAGGGTCATGTTGCCCTTGTGGGTATGAACCCACAAGTGCAGAGCGTTTCCTTGTTCCTTGTCTGTGGAGAGCGGTTTGGACCATGAGCCGAACTCGTGTCTGTCCTCTCACACTTGTACGCACCTTAGGCCTAGGTAGGCCGACGATGGAGCAGATGGAGCTAAGTCTTCAACGCCGTGAGTCTTGGATGCCGATGAACCTGCCACTTATGTGAGCGGAGGGTTTGCAATGGTCACTGATCAGTGTGGGCCCATAACCCTTTGTCAACCCGCCTGAGGCAAACGGTCTAGAAAACGGAGTACAGTGACATCCGCCGACCGCTCATAGCATTTCAGCTATGAGAAGATATCCCCCTCAGGATCGTGTTTCCACATTGTTCAGCTCACAAAGCTTGTCCCTTCTGTGGCCTCTCGGTTTCCCCTTTTAGCTTGTCCCAAGTCTTTTGTATCTGCCCTTGGTTGGCCAACTTATGTCTTAGTTTTCAGCACAAGTCTCAAGGGTAAGAAGTGGATACTTAGAATGACCAAATGAGTAGTACATATAGCAGTGGCGAGCTTGGGTGCCTTGGCTTGAGGCCGAGGCGCCCTAGCGCGATCTCTAGGGTGGTACGCGCGCACTTTAGGCCCGTAGGTGCTCGCGCACCTTAGCCCCCTTTAGGCGCGCGACGTAGCGCCCTAGGCGGGACTTGAACCCGCGATCCTGGAATTAATCCGCTTGCACATTTAATCCAAGGAGCGGACCTGGGGGACTTGCGCTACAATCGCAGTGCATACCCGGTTTGTCCTGAGGAGGACTTGCTCCGTAGAGCAGTGCATGCCCCCCTAAATCTGCCGCTGACTGGACAAGTGGCATACCAGAAATAACAAGTCCAAACACTTTCACGAATGGTCGTCAAAAGTGTCATGAATCATATTGATGTTTTGTTATTGTTTCGTCGACTTCACAATGGAGCTAGAATTTTTCAAGATCTTGCCTCAAAGTTTTAAGCCCCTCTGCTTTGAGGTGGAGCTTTTTGAAAGAGCCACTCAAGGTGCAACCTCAAAGGCTTTGCTCGGCTCGACCGTCGAGGACCAAATAGATGCTTTTTGATTCTCGTCATTTTTTGTATGTGCTGGACTCACTAGAAACTTGTCATCAAATAACACTTACTGTTTAATACAAATTATCCATTTGTCCCAATTCCTCGTATCATCTATTTTCAAGCACCTCATCTGTGTGAACCACCCATGTTCCACGCAGCGTAATACCTACCATGTGCTCTTATCCATACCCACAGTCAATCCCTCGGTGCCTGCGACAACCAGCATGGACTCACAAGGTGGTTTTAAGAGGAGGGGCTTCCATGCTCCTCGCAACGCCGTCAGCCTGCATACTCTCAATGTCTCCTATTAGTCCTTGCCTGGGTCTTTGTCCTATGTCAGCATATCCACCGTCCATGTGTCATCAGGTTGCTTGTCGCCTCCAGCTATGACTTCTTATGTGGTGGCTATGTCAAGAACAAGGGGCAAGCAACAGCGTGCATACATGATTGCATGTTAAGAGATGAGTGCTGGAAATGCACACAACTCACACCTTCACGACAATGACGCTACTGGCAAGGAAGTAACGTAATCTAAAAGTGAAGCTGTCCCCTGCATGTGTGAGAGGCGTGTCAAATGAAGATGGATTTAAGTGGGGGGATTCCTATCACATAGAGGTGCTCTTTCTTCCCATATTGGAGCAGCCCGAACATGTGCGGTAGTGCAGGCACATGGCTGGTGACCATTGGCCATCAATATTGGCACGCTCTCATGCCCTCCTCAACAAAGAGCGGCTGGGGGATGAGCTTCCACCAATGAATAATGAGCTTGAATCAGTGAATGATAGCTTTACGTACTTGAAGGCGGGCTACCAAGAATTGTGCTTTCACAAGAAGTTTTGTAGCGCCGGCTGGGTTGATGGAAAATCTATCCTTGAGCAAGAGGTGTGGGAAAATTTGAAGAAAAAATCAAGGAGGGTGTCCCTGCCCAGAAGAAGCGTGCATTTCAATGGCTATGTCTGTACTACGCATGTTGGCCACAGGAGATGGTAACAGGTCACCCCGGGCAGAGCATCGCTGCCACTGCCACCAGATCAAGTGCGTGGGGGGAGAGTCGAGCATTGGCCATAGTTCCAGCTGCCAAGGAAATTGTGGCTAAGGAGAATGTGCTGCCAGAAGACGTGGATTACAGCATTCTTTTGGAGGAGGGAAACACCGTTCCTCTCGGCAACCTCAATCTTACAGAAGAAGGTAAAGACGACAATGATAGACAGGATCCGGGATCAACTTGGCATAGAAGGTATTATGAGGCATGCGAGGGTGGCTATCTACCTGAGGTACTTACCAAAGGAGATGTTGCTGACGTGCAGGTAATGGAAGCTTTGGGGGACGCTCATGGCACGTCCCGTTCCAGCGGATGTTGGTGGTTGGAAACATGCTATTGTGGATTATGGTGCAGGAATTCTTGCAATTGTCAGTTCTGCTGGTGAGTGTGCATCCCGTGCCTTAGGGCATGCATTTTTCTGCTGCTCCAGACAAGCGAGGGGCTGCTGTTTGTGCAAGTGATGGTTCAGGGGCTGTTGTGGCTGCTGTGGGTGTGGGTGCGGCGGTGGGTGCTGAAGGTGGAGTTGGTGCAAATGGTGGTGCTGGTCAAGCTGTGGATGCTGGTGTTGGTGCAGGTGTAGGTGCTAATACTTGTGCTAATGTTGGTGCAGGTGCGGGTACGGGTGCTGGTGCAGGTGCGGGTACGGGTGCTGGTGTTGGTGCGGGTGCGGCTGCGGCTGCGGGTGCTAGTGTTGGTGCAAGTGCGGGTGCGTCTACGGTTGCCGGTTTTGTTCCGGGTCCAGCTGTGGCTACAGGTGTTGGTGCACATGGTGCAGGTGGTGGTGCATGTGCAAATGCTGTTGGTGCTGGTGCTGGAGCAGGTGTGGGTCATGGTGGGGATGTGGGTCATGGCGGGGCTGTGGGTGTCGGTGCTGGTGCTAGACCTGGAGTAGGTAAGGGAGTGGGAGGTGCTGCCAGAGGTGGAGAGCCTGGTGCTGTGCCTGAAGTTAACCAATGACAGAA